>JAUPMG010146590.1:0-11120 GCA_031762675.1 Pachysandra terminalis
TAACGGTACATGAGGGTGAAGGTCATCGCGTCCACGTCCAAACCACCCACGTGCTGACACGTGTGGGTCTGGAGGTGTGGGGTGTGACACTTGGTGTCTCACACACACACAATGGCCTTCCTCAATCATCGTGAAGCCAAACTCTATTAAGGCTCGATGAAATCGGAGATACCACTGTCTAGATGACTATTTCAGGCCATATATAAAGCGTCTAAGTTTGCAAACTCTGCGCTCATGCCCTTTGGCCATGAAGCCCTGAAACTAATCCATATAAATCTCCTTATATAGTTCTCCATTAAGAAATGCAATTTTGTCATCTATCTGATAGAGTTCCAAATCTAAATGTGCAACAATATCTAGAATCAGCCAGATCGAAGAAAACCTCACTAAAGGTGAGAATGTATCCTTATAGTCCACACCCTCTCTCTGGGTGTAACATCTTCGCCACGAGACGGGCCTTGTATCTCTCTACACTTCCATCTGCCTTCCACTCTTTAAGGAACTTTTATCATGATTGTGACCAATTATCGTGGAAGTATTTAAGGTACTATGATTTATGTTGGTACACTTCTAGGCAAGTGTGTGGTGTGCATATGGAGTGACTGGCATGGTTTGTAATGACCCAAATCCACTAAGAGAATACCAACATTTAATGATTTATTTTTTCCAGATTTTAAGGGTATTTTTAGCATTTATTTCATATATTTAGTATTATTAAAAATGTTAATATAACTTATATGAACTACTATTTAGTAGTTGGGGTCGTTTTGATATTATTAATAGTATGGGGTTTCGATTGTTATGAAATCACAACAAATCATAGAGTTGCCTTTTTTAGCACACGTCCCGTAGGGAATGTGTGTTTGTTTTGGAAGCTTAGGTTTGAGATTTCGATGAGTTTATAATAGAGAATTTAGGGTTTCATTCTCTCCTATTGCTCTGGAATTTCAGATCTGAACTTCTATGAAAGGCAGGAAAGAAGAAGAGAGGAAGAAGACGACTACCAAGTGGAGGGTTTTGACGACAAAGCAAGTTGACGAGTTGGTGATTGCAGCCCGTATTCACTAGAGGAAAAGTGTTCCTCAGAGTGCTAAGAGTCTCTACTTAAATCAATTAAGTTGCGTAGGGATGATCATAGTTTTTGATTGAAATCAAGGCCCTGTTTTTTAACATGTTGAATATATGATTTGTTGATCGATTGAACAATTAAATCCAAGTTTGAATGCGTTTTGTGTGGTCTAATGTGTGTTAAAGATGTTTTCGAAGGTTTATATCTGATTACATGTGATTTGGAGTGTATTAGAATCCCTAGATTTGAATTTCAAAACTCACAGAAAAACCCAGATTCGTGCAGATCGGCATGCTTTGGTCCACCGATTCCTCTGCAGACAGAGAGTAGTTTATACCCAAAATCAGCTATTCGGTAGGCTTTGGTCCATCGACGCTTTTGCCGATGATCACCAGATTTCATAGAGAGGTTCGATCCACCGACCACTCCACCGACAGAGATTGTTTCCTAGACTAATTTGGCTATTCTGCAGGCTTCGGTCCACCGATGCCTCTGCCGAACACCCTGTAGATTGCACAGTAATTAAAGATTTCATTCAGATGACTTGGATGGATGGTATAGGGCTTCGGCCATTATTATTGTTGATTTTCGGGAGAAAGACTTGACCATGGTGTGTCAATCTTGGAGTTCTTATGTCTTGGTTGTCATCACTCCATCTTAGTTGATACTTATTGTTGTAGACTTGTGATAATCAAATGATTGTGTACTGTTGTGATAATGTTGGAAGCTAGTGAATGTATACAATCAGATTATCTGAATGTATGGGAACCCGAAAAGTTTCCGTTGTACGCCTTCAAATGATATCCACCTAATGCATTACATACTAGGTTGATTTCAAATGGTAAGTAGACTGGGAGGTGGAAATCAACGGAGAAACAACTGCGATGCCTCCGGACTGGGTTGACTATATACCTTGTGGGGTGAGAGGGCCCACAGACACTAGGATAGGATGCTTGCGAGCGCCTATATAGGTTCGCTACCTCGAGTATTGTTCACTCGAAAATTAGTCATACTGTGTGGTAGCTTTCGTGCCATGGGTTAGTGCCCAGAACGGAGTGGGGATTCCGGTAATTCCTTGGATGTGTTCTAAAGTGGCCGTGTCGTTCGAAGAGTGTTATGAGGTGTGCTTACCATGAAACATTAATCTTAGTTCATGTCATCTTGCATCCCTATCATTGTTTGCGCATGTTGTTCATTGCATTCATTCTAGGTCATGTGCATGTGTTCATGTTGTCTCATATCATCTCATAAACTGTTCATCTTGCATTTCCTTATGTTGTTTTACTATTGGATTTATTATCAGATTATTACGATACTAACATTTATGCTTGATTCTATGAGAGGACGAATGAACATTCCTTTCCTTATTACTGGGCAATTATAAGCTTACGCAACGTTTTATGTTGTAGGATGGGAAGAGGAAGGTCCACTCTTGTCGGAGTTGTTGCGTGGATTTTTTGCTGCCACCTGCATGATTGCTTTACTTTCCGTTTATTGCCCTTCACTCCGAATGGAGTTTGACTATTTAGTTTGATTTATGTAGTTGACATATTCTGAGGATCCTTTGGGTGTACTGGTAGTTTTGTTTTGGATTTATTTTGTTTAGGCTCTGCTAAGGCCAAGTACTGTTTTATTTATAATTTGGATTTTATGTAGTTGTTAGCTTCCGCATTCCGATCTATTAAATGAAATTACACTATTACTTTCTTTTGCGTTATGTTGTGGTAACAATCTGCGGTCCAGTAGTGGATCCCGAAGGTCTCACCTTGAGATCCGTGCAATTCCCTTATTGGGAGTGCTACGGATTTGGGGCATAACAGATTGGTATCAGAGCATAAGGTTTGCTCAGAATATGGATGATTTTGGTTAGAGACTATTAGTGCTAGGTATCACATAGAATCCGAAGATTAGGTGGAGAAACATAGAAACCACTATAGGATTGTTTGTTGTGTGCTATTGATTGCTATTGTGACTATTAGGTGTATGCTTATACTTACTAGGTGTACCTCGTGAGACTTAAATGGTTGTTCGGGTGTTAGATAGCAGGAAGGAGAAGGAATGCTTCCGTTGGTGAGAATTTTGCTGCTAAGACTGAGGCTGACGCAGACCCTCAGATGGCTAACAAATTTCAGATCTTGCGCGACTTGGCTACGTATCAGCGCGATCAGATGGAGCTCAAGGCGGTGCTGGATGAGAGGAGAGTGCAAGGAACAGCTATGACTTGGCTCGAGAAGTTCAAGAAGCTGACATCACTGACGTACGCAGGACGAGGAGAACCTCACTATGCAAAGGACTGGCTCCTAGATATAGAGAGGATTTCTAGGACGATGGAGTGCCCGGAGCAGCAGCGCGTATCCCTGGAGACTTTCCTACTGAAAGGGAAAGCTCTTCACTAGTGGGAGATGATCGAGAGGAGCTTGACATCCGAGATGACTTGGGAGCAGTTTCGTCTCCAGTTCTTGGAGAATTACCTATCGAGCAGCTATAGGAGGCAGATGGCTTCCGAATTTATGCATCTGGAGCAGGGCAGTCCTACTGTGGCCCAGTATGAAGACCAGTTCGCGAAATAGTCCTGTTATGCACCTCACACGGTTGCCAACGAGGTCGACAAGGCAACAAAGTTTGAGGAAGGTTTGCGGCCTGCTATTCTATCTAGAGTTGTTCCTCAGCGTCTGAAGACCTACACTGAAGTCTTGAAGTGAGCTAGGCATGTGGAACGAGACTTGGACAGATCCGAAGCTTCGAGGGATCAGCCCAAATTAGAGAGGAGCGGCAGCAGTGGCGGTGGGAGATACCAACCCTATCACGCTAGACCAGGCCAGGATAGGAAGCAGCGATCAAATTCTCGATGAGAGAAGACTCCACCCTGAGATGCGGCAGCACCTGTTGTACTTGCAGCGCCAGCACATGGCGCGACACCTCAGCCCCTTCCACCTTAAGACCAGATGTTCCTTGGGAGAGACAAGAGGACTTGCCTCAACTACGGCAAGGAATGACATCTTCAACAATTCTGCAGAGCACCGAGGAGAGACGGACGACCTACAGCTCAGCAAGGAAGGTTCACGCCTTGACGAATGAAAATGTTCCTCGTGATGAAAATGCTACCAATGTCGTGGTAGAAGGTATCATTCTTCTGTTTCACACTCGTGTGCACTTGTTATTTGATTCTAGTGCATCGCATTCTTTTATCTCTTCTAGTGGCATGGCTTTTCTGGGTTTACACGCTAGCACGTTAGAGCATCCTCTGTGTATTGCCAACCAAGTTGGAGGTATCGCAACTCTCCATCGAGTTTGCAAAGGTTATTCTTGGAATGGATTGGCTTTCAGCCTATCATGCCAGGATTAATTGTTTTGAGAAGTCAATTCTTTTTCACCTTCCTGGAGGCCGATGCTTGACTTTCAAAATATTACGGGTTTACCACTTAAAAGCGAGGTAGATTTTTGCATAGAGCTTTTCCTGGTACCAGTCCTATTTCACTTGCAACTTACAGAATGGTGCCGATTGAGATGCAAGAAGTGAAGGCTTAGTTAGACGAGTTGATCATCCTTGGCTTCATCAGACCCAGCACATCACCTTAGGTAGCTCCAGTTATTTTTGTGAAGAAGAAGGACGATTCTCTTCGGCTTTGTATCGACTACAGACAGCTAAACCGAGTCACTGTGAAGAACAAGTATCCATTGTCACGGATTGATGACCTGTTTAACCAGTTGAGAGGAGTGTAGTATTTCTCGAAGATCGACTCGAGATCTGGATATCATCAGTTGAGGATTCAAGACAAAGATATTCAGAAGACGGCCTTTCGTACCCAATATGGTCACTATGAGTTCGTCATGATGCCATTCGGATTGACGAATGCGCCTGCAACTTTCATGGATCTTATGCATCGGGTGTTTCGGTCTTTTCTCGACCGTTTCGTGGTGATTTTCGTGGAAAACATACTAGTGTATTCGAGATTTGTAGAGGAGCATGAGGAGCATCTGTAGATTGTTCTTCAGACCTTGTTTGACGAGCACTTGTATGCTAAGTTCGAGAAATGCTACTTCGGGAAAGAAGAGGTCAAGTTCTTTGGGCATGTTGTATCCAGAAACGGTATTTCTGTCGGCACCTGTTCTTGCTGTGCCAGTTGCAGGTCGGAAGATGGAAGTCTACACCGACACATCATTGCAGGGTTTAGAAGCTGTTTTGATGCAGGAGGGTCGTGTGGTGGCTTATGCTTCATGGCAACTTAAAGTTCATGAGCGTAACTATCCTATGCATGACTTAGAGTTGGCCGCAGCGGTTTTCGCCTTGAAGCTTTGGAGGAATTATCTGTATGGAGAGGAGTTCAAGCTATTTTCATATCATAAGAGCTTAAAGTAAATATTCACTCAGAATGATCTGAATATGCGTCAGAGGAGATGGTTAGAGCTTGTTCGGATTACATTTCGATGCTTAGCTACCATCCTGGTAAAGCTAATGTGGTGGCAGATCCTTTGAGTCACAGACCGCGAGGAGTTCTTACTCAGTTGATGAGGCAGGAATGGAGAATTTAGGAGATCATTGCAGACTTGGGGGTCCAGCCTTCAGTTCGGCAGTGTGAAGGTTTCTTGTTCAGCCTTGTGGCTAAAACATCATTGGAGCAGCAGATTGCAGAGCTTCAGAAGAAGGCTACGAATCTACTTGCACTTGCAGCAGACGACAACAAGCCAGAGTGGATTGTTCATTCACACGGTTTGATCAGATTTTGAGGCAGATTTTGTGTACCAGCGGACGAGAACATCAAAAGAGAGATCTTGGATGAGGCTCATAAGTCACGTTATTCCATTCATCCGAGTTGCACGAAAATTTATAGAGATCTACATCAGCATTATTCGTGGCCTGGTATGAAGAGAGAGATAGCTCAGTATGTGGCACGTGTCTCACTTTCCAACAAGTGAAAGCCGAGAACATGAGATCAGCAACACTACTTTAGCCGTTGCCGATTGCAGAATGTAAGTGAGAGCATATCACCATGGACTTCGTGAGCGGACTACCAAAGACTCGTGGGAGCTTGGATTCGATTTGGTCGATTTGGGTGATCGTTGATCGATTGACCAAATCTACACATTTTCTACATGTTCGGATTTCAGCTACAGCCGAGGAGATTGCTAAACTGTACATTCGAGAGATCTTGCGACTACACGGAGTTCCTGTCAGATCGAGGATCTTTGTTCACTTCGAGATTTTAGGAAGCGTTGCAGAAAGCTTTGGGTACGAGGCTTGATTTCAGCACCGCTTATCACCCGTAGACAGATGGCCAGATGGAGAGATTCAACCTGGTCCTTGAGGACATGTTGCGAACTTGTGTGATGGATTTTGGAGGCAGTTGGGGAGAGCACCTACCATTGGTTGAGTTTTCCTACAACAACGGCTTTCATGCGAGTATTGGCATGGCACCTTTCGAAGTGTTATACGGTCGGAAGTGTCGTTCTCCTATATGTTGGTCAAAAGTGGGAGAGGATAGCATTCTTGGACCCGAGTTAGTGCAGCAGAGCAATGATAGAGTGAAGCTTATTTAGGAGAGATTGAAAGCAGCTCAGAGCAGGCAGAAGAGTTATGCAGACAAGAGACGGTGAGAGCCAGAGTTTGCAGTTGGAGATCGCGTTTTTCTAAAGGTTTCACCATTGAAGGGAGCTATCATTTCGGCAAGAAAGGGAAGTTAGCACCTCATTTTGTCAGTCCCTTCGAGATACTTGAGCGTATTGGACTTATTGCTTATCGAGTGACTTTACAGCCTCAACTATCGGCGATTCACGACGTATTTCACGTATCACTTCTACGGAAATATGAGCCAGACCCTTCACATGTGCTTGATTGGGCGCAACTAGATCTTCAAGAAAATGTTACTTATGTTGAGAAGTCTATGCGGATTCTAGATTGCAAAGAGAAAGTGTTGTAGACGAAGACGATACCATTGGTGAAGATTCAGTAGGGACATCATGACGAGACAAAAGCTTCTTGGGAGCGAGAGTCAGAGATTCGGGAGCGCTATCCACATTTGTTCGAGGATTGAGGTACGTAATTTCGGGGACGAAATTTGTTCGAAGATTTAGTAGGTTGTGATGACCCAAATCCACTAAGAGACTACCCACATTTAACGATTTAATTTTTTACAGATTTTAAGGATATTTTAGCATTTATTTAATATATTTAGTATTATTAAAAATGCTAATATAACTTATATGAATTACTATTTAGTAGTTGGGGTCGTTTTGTTATTATTAATAGTATGGGGTTTTGATTGTTATGAAATAAAAACAAATCATAGAGTTGTCGTTTTGAACACACATCCCGTAGGGAACGTGTGTTTGTTTTCGAAGCTTAGGTTTGAGATTTGGATGAGTTTATAAGAGAGATTTTAGGGTTTCATTCTCTCCTATTACTCTGGAATTTCATATCTGAACTTCTGTGAGAGGCTGGAAAGAAGAAGAGAGGAAGAAGACGACTGCCTTGTGGAGGGTTTCGACGACGAAGAAAGTGGACGAGTTGGTGATCGCAGCCCATATTCGCTTGATGAAGAGTGTTCCAGAGAGTGCTAAGAGACTCTACTTGAATCAAGTAAGTTGCGTAGGGATGATCATAGTTTTTTATTGAAATCAATGCCTTGTTTTTGAACATATAATCACATATAAACTTATGTTGTGTGGTCAAATGTGGTTTAAAGATGTTTTCGAACGTTTATATGTGATTACATGTGATTTTGAGTGTATTAAAATACCTAGATTTGAATTTCAAAACTCACGGAAAAACCTAGATTCGCGCAAATCGGCAGGCTTCGGTCCACCGACACCTTTGTCGACGACCACCAGATTTCACAGAGAGGTTCGGTCCACCGACCACTCCACGGACAAAGACTATTTCCTAGACTAATTTGGCTATTCGGCAGGCTTCGGTCCACCGATGCCTCAGCCAAACACCCTGTAGATTGCACGGTAATTAATGATTTCGTTTGGATGACTTGGATGGATGGTGTAGGGATTCAGCCATTATTGTTGTTGATTTTCGAGAGCCACACTTGACCATGGTGTGTCAATCTTGGAGTTCTGATGTATTGGCTGCCATCATTCCATCTTAGTTGACCCTTATTGTTTTAGACTTGTAGTAATCCAATGATTGTGTACTGTTGTGGTAACGTTGGAAGCTAGTGAATGTATACAATCAGATTATTTGAGTGTATGGGAACTCGGATAGTTTCCGTTGTAGGCCTTCATATGATATCCACCTAATGCATTACAAACTAGGTTGATGTCAAATGGTAAGTAGAATGAGAGGTGGAAATCTACGGAGAAACAACTGCGATGCCTCTGGACTGAGTTGACTATATACCTTGTGGGGTGAAAGGGCCCATAGAAACTAGGGTAGGATGCTTGCGAGCACCTATATAGGTTCGCTACCTCAAGTATTGTTCACTCAAAAATTAATTATACTGTATGGTAGCCTTCGTGCCATGGGTTAGTGCCCAGAACGGAGAGGGGATTGCGGTAATTCCTTGGATGTGTTCTAAAGTGGCATTGTCATTGTAAGAGTGTTATGAGGTGTGCTTACCATGAAACATTAATCTTGGTTCATATCATCTTGCATCCCTATCATTGTTTGCGCATATTGTTCATTGCATTCATTCTAGGTCATGTGCATGTGTTTATGTTATCTCATATCATCTCATAAACTATTCATCTTGCATTTCCTTATGTTGTTTTACTATCGGATTTGTTATCGGATTATTATGATACTAGCATTTATGCTTGATTCTATGAGAGGACAGGTGAACATTCATTTCCTTCTTACTGGGCAATCATAGGCTCACGCAACATTTTATGTTGTAGGATGGGAAGTGGAAGGTCCGCTCTAGTCGGAGTTGCTGCGTGGATTGTTTTGCTGCTGTACGTGCTTGCTTGCTTTACTTTCCATTTATTGCCCTTCACTCCGAATGGAGTTAGACTATTTAGTTTGATTTATGTAGTTGACATATTCTGAGGATCCTTTGGACGTACTGGTAGTTTGGTTTTGGATATATTTTGTTTAGGCCCTGCTGAGGCCAAGTATTGTTTTATTTATAATTTGGATTTTATGTAGTTGTTAGCTTCTGCATTCTGATATATTAAATGAAAGTACATTATTACTTTTGTTTGCGTTATGCTGTGGTAGCAATCCGCTATCCAGTAGTGGATCCCGAAGGTCTCACCTTGAGATCCGTGCAATTCCCTCCTTGAGATTCGTGCTACGGATTTGGGGCGTGACATAGTTGTCCTCCAAACGTTATTTAGGAGAAGAGTTCCTTTGCAGTTGAAAAGTCCCGGAATTACTTTTTCAACACAAAAGGGTTCAATATAAACTTGTAGTTGTAAGCAAACAAACCCTTATGTCACACTGAAACAAGTATTTTAATATAGATTTTATATCTTCAGTGATTTAGAAGTATATCAACATCTTCTGTTTTCTTCCACATTCTAAAATTCTATACAAGCTTCTACTTCAACTTCTTAAATGCACGTGATTTTGCTATATATAATGTGTTATAGCAGTTTTCATACTTTAGGATCAAAAATATGTAGCTAAAAATCATATAACTAGACTGGTTTCCTTAATAACATTGTAGGTGCTAAAGAACTTAAGCATTGATTTTTTGTGCAAGACATTACCACTCTCTAAAATTCAATGGGATGATCTTAGTCATTAATAAAAATATCATATGCCTTGATTATCACATGCATTATGGGGGTTTGATAAATTTCAAAAAAAAGAGGGGAAAGGGGGGAATTTTGAAAATTTGAGAGATAGTAGATCCCTATTGTTGTCAACATTGTAGGTACTGACCCATGTAGCCACCAGAGAAATTAACACATTGAATACCGAAACATAACTACCAAAGAAAGATTCTCTTATACATAATTTTACAACATAATTTATTGTATTACTTCATACGGAAAAAAATATACAACTTAACAGAAATTAACTCTAACCTACATAGAGAAGTTGAATTTCGTAAACTCTACAACGGGACAAGACCATGGTAAACAGTACCAGCTCCAATTCTAGCAAAACGTACAAATCAACAATGTGAGAATTTTTGTTAAGAAAAGAAAATAAATATCTTCAAGAATGTTTCACACAATAATCGAAGAAAAGATGCTTGGAACTATCAACCATGGTGATTGCATGAATGATAAAAAAAAATAGTAATAAAAATAGAAATTAAAAAAACAATGGATATTTCAATTATGAGGAGAAACCTTTATAATTGGAGTATCACGAGCTCTCTCAGGACCATACTTCTCCAGAAGGCTAGTGACCCTGATCCTAAATCATAATTGAGTGATTAAATCCTATTTAATCATCTGAATAAACTTTATGATTTAAATGAAACGGAATTAGCTTATTAGGATTAATTTGCAATTAAGGAAAATATTGGAGAAATTTATGAGATTTGAGGAATTTCAGGAGAATTGGGCTTGGCCAACAAGGTCTGAGATGGACCGGACCATGGGCTGGTCTTTTGGACCAAGATACAGAGGTAAGGTTATTTTAGTCTTACAAATTAAATTTGAATTCAGCACTTGGTGTTAGAGGAAACGTTTCCCACTAACGATCCCAACCCTTCCAAATAGGAACGTCGGTGTTAGGAAACTCCCCACTTGGATTGCACGACCAAAGGAAAGGAAAAGGAAATAGAGATTCTGGTTTTGTTAAAGAAAAGAAGAGAAAGAAGGAAAATAGGAGAAAGAAGAAAAGGAGAAGAAGAAAAATCGGCTAGAGGAAGCTTGGTGCATCATCGAGTGTGAAACAATCTACAGAAAAATCAGAGGTAGGGATTTCCATGGTTTCTACGGTAGTTACATTCATAGGAATATGATAAACTTCTTAGGATGAGCATCTAGATTCTTTGTTTTGTATGAAAAATATATGATTGTACCATGTTTAAATAGATTTATGTGTTTTGTGATGATAACGTGAATGTTGTGTTTGAATCATGTGAATTATGCTAGATCTAATGTGTGAATCCATGTTTAGATGCTAGGTTTTATGTATGATATG
>JAUPMG010146601.1:0-11119 GCA_031762675.1 Pachysandra terminalis
TCCTTAAATACCTGGGAGGATTTTCTACGAGGGGTTGGTCAAGCTTCTGGTGAGGAAATGCCTACTGTTGGAGTAGCGCAGCTAGCGCTGCACCCTTGTGCTGTTGCTCTTACTGAAGTACGCTCTTCGTCTGGGGACCCAGACATAAATATACAACCACAGTCCCCTAAACGACATCCATCTTCACCACATTCAAGGGATGTTCATTCGTCTCCTGAATCGATAAGTTTCGCCGGAAGCCCAGCTATTTCTTCCATTCAAGTTAATGTAGATATTCGTCCAAAGTCTTCTGGGATTGATGTGAATTCCAGGCCTGCTGCTGTTCCTGAGAAAGAACGAGCATTGGGAGTCACAACTAATGCTGTGCCGGCGGCTGGGGTAAATGATGTTTTCTGGGAGCAGTTCTTAACTGAGACTCCTGGTTCATCTGAGACACAGGAAGTCCAGTCTGAAAGAAGGGATAATGATAGCAGAAAGACTGAAAGCAACCCAGCTGATCGTGGGAAATTTTGGTGGAGCATGAAAAACGTAGATAACCTTGCAGAACAGATGGGACAACTTACTCCAGCTGAAAGAACTTAACGTTTGTTGATTCTTTGTTCCAACTTTTGATGTCCTAATGGCTGGTTGTACATTATATTAGCAAAGAGGTATGATTGGTTTAGTCTTGTAATATAGACGTTCCACCTTTTTTTGCTCGTCATTCTTGTACACATCAGATGCTTGTCTACAAAGTTCCAATGTTGCATGAGGTTCCCCTGGTTCATTATGATAATTTAGTCAGGGAACATGGTTTGTGTGCCATCCTTCAATTTAATTCTGCATGTCCGTGAAGTTTCAATGTTGCATGAGATTCCTTCTGTTCATTTGTTTTGGGGGGATTCATCATGATTTTTTATTCAGATTACATGGTTTACATTCATCCCTTTCAATTTAATTCTCGCTTATTTCATGCATAATCATAATTTCAATCTATGAGTGCCCGTATCTATATATTCTCTGTATCTGCTCGTGGTCATTGATGTTCCTTTCTCATGTTATGTGATGTTGTATGTTTGGAATTTGGTTGGGTTAATACATAGAATACGTTGTTTCAATTAATAATAAAACAATATAAATATAAATGTACAAATAGAGGAAGACTCATCATGACTGACCATAATTCTCTTTATGTGCAATTTCTGAAGTTTCCTACTATCTTGAAACCTCCTTCTTGGATTCTTAATTGTTATCGACTTTATTTCATCAATTAATGGTTAATCAATAATGGGTGGATCCTTTAGTAATATCATGTCACAAAAAACTGAATTTGATTAATCGTTGTAAGCCTTTAACACTCTCTCATCTTTCTTGTAGAGTTTTGAAGTTTATGAGAGTCTTATCTTTATATTAATCAGTCTCCACCTCTCCACTCGTGTGCTATATATTGATTGATAAATACACGCGCGCGCGCGTTCAAAAGAAAAAAGGAAAAAGAAAGAGCACCATATATGATGACCACTGTAAGATCAACTATAGGAAACATAGTTAGCCCATTGCAAACAATCTTCTGAAAACCAGGTGTTGCATTATAGACCAGTTTTGATTTTTTTTTTTTTTTTTTTTTTTTGTGAAGGAAAAAAGTGCTAATCGATATTGTGAGGAAGTAATGATCATCATTTCAAGAAATTGAATATTTTTATGATCTCTATTGTAGTTCAAAGCATTTCCTACTTAAGATATCTTTGTTAATCTGTGGCAGTGATGGTGTTTGGCAGACAGAATCCAAATGTAATTTGTTCGTGTACTTTAGCTACTAATTTTTGAATAGTGAACAGAAATCTTCTTCATTCAACATGAACTGAGGCCTACAATGTATTCATATGCATCCAGTATCAGTTACCACTATGATTATGCTCTTATTGCAGATAAAAATACATGGAAAACATATTAACTTCCTGTTAAGTCTTACCCTCCCTTTGGTCTGGATTACAAGTAAAATCTATTTCGGGCTTATTCTCTAGTGCTTTACTAATTGCAAATTGCACTACTGGCTCTGGCTATGACCTTGTGTTGACAACAAAATTAATTTCTGCTTCTAGCTCTTCAATGCTAAGCTGGACAGAAAACCATATAAATAGCTCTTATTGATATGCGTTGTGGAAATCTGCATGAGAATTGTGTTTTTCTATCTTCATATTTGGCACATTTATTTGAGGTGTTAAAGTTGACGAGGCCAGAAAGAGGTGTGAGATGGTGAAAGTTGAAGGGTCCAAAAGGGATAGAGGAAGAGTTGAATAGAAATGATCTGCAAGCACATAGGTAAACTGAAGATATGGTTTTCGATAAACTGGATGACTGAACCGAATTCTTCATTCACGTCGCTGGTGCCAACTATTTGGGATAAGGCATTACTTTCATCGGTGTTGTTACTTTAGGTGCCAAGTCCTCTTATCGTCAGTCGTTAACTTATTATTTGCATCTTATGCCATTAGTAGGCAGTGGTAGTTTGATCTTTATAATTATCTCTTAGATTATGAATTTGCTGGTATGTTCTCCTTAACCTGATTTTTTTTTTTTTTTTGAAATCCTTTCATATAGAATAAAAGAAATAAGTTGTATACTGCTTCTAGATGTTTTTCTCCTGATTATCGTGAATCACACCACCCTACAGACATCATGTAAATTTCATGCCTTATGAGAGTAAGGCAAACTGATCTGTTCATCCTAGAGTTGGGTCCTTGATGTCACTGGATTCTTTGATAAAACTTCATCCCCAAAAGAAAGAAAAAAAAAAAACTTTCTTAAACCACTAAAACTATTAAGTTGCAAGGAACATTGCAGACTTCCTAGTACTACCGTTTTTAGTAGTCAAACGGATGCATCCTGAAACTCATTTGTATCCAAGGGCGGAGTAAGGAAAATTTTCTTTTGTTGTGTGTGTGTAAATTCTAGTTACCCAAAAAAAAAAAAATTCTAAGAGAACAACTAGACCATACCTATAACATTATGTAAACTCACTAAAAAAATGTAATTTAGTCAATTAATTTGCTAGGTACTGATGACCCCATTTTTTGTAAATTCAAATTGGGCCTATGCCTGCACGCCGCGTGGCACTGACTGGGGATCCGTACATGCCAAGTCACTTCAAACATGCAAAGCTTTTCATGAGGCCGGACTAACCCTCGCCAGATCCCGAGGTAAGGGTAAATCCCATACCATATATAAGGTAAACCCCTTTCAAAGGTCATGAGGCCGGGCTAGCCCCCGCTGGATCCTGAGTTAAGGGTAAATCCCTTACCAGATATAAGGTAGACCCCTTTCAAAGGTCAGGAGGCCGGGCTAACCCCCGCCGGATCTCGAGGTAAGGGTAAATCCCTTACCAGATATTAGGTAGACCCCTTTCAAAGGTCATGAGGCCGGGCTAACCCCCGCCGGATTCTGAGGTAAGGGTAAATCCCTTACCAGATATAAGGTAGACCCCTTTCAAAGGTCATGAGGCCGGGCTAACCCCCGCCGGATTCTGAGGTAAGGGTAAATCCCTTACCCAGATATAAGGTAGACCCCTTTCAGAGGTCATGAGGTCAGGTTAACCCCCGCCGGATCCCAAGGTAAGGGTAAATCTCTTACCAGATATAAGGTAGACCCCTTTCAAAGGTCATGAGGCAGGGCTAACCCCCGCCGGATCCCGAGGTAAGGATAAATCCCTTACCAGATATAAGGTAGACCCCTTTCAAAGGTCATGAGGCCGGACTAACCCCCGCCGGATCCCGAGGTAAGGGTAAACCCCTTACCAGATATAAGGTAGATCCCTTTCAAAGGTCATAAGGTCGAGCTAACCCCTGCCGGATCCCGAGGTAAGGGTAAATCCCTTACCAAATGTAAGGTAGACCCCTTTCAAAGGTCATGAGGCTAGGCTAACCCCCCCCCGGATCCCGAGGTAAGGGTAAATCCTTTACCAGATATAAGGTAGACCCCTTTCAAAGGTCATAAGGCCGGACTAACCCCCGTCGGATCCCGAGGTAAGGATAAACCCCTTCCCAGGTATGAAACCCCTCTCATGAAGGTCCGACTCTCCCCTCTTAAAGCTAAGGGTGTTGTTCCTTCTCGCCAAGAGGGGGGTGACTTCCTGACAGTCCACCAAGGCAAAATGCCTTAAGTATTGGAGATCACTGCCTCATCCCGGTTCTCAATCATTGTGCGACCTTTGGTCCAAAACAATCATTGCACGACCTTTGGTCCAAACAGGAAAAGGGGAGGAGGGGAAACCAAGAAACCCCTTTTTAGGGAAAAGGGCCAGCAGATCAACCCCATTGGCCCAGGTGGACGGCAGAAGCCCACGCGGGCGGCGCCTAGATTTGACTAATCTGCAGCTCGCCCGCCTTTCTCAATTATTACAGAGTTTTAGACCAATCAGAAAAAGGGGGGGGGAATCAAGAAACCCTTTCAAGAAAGGGGACCAGAGAATCCGTCCCATTGGCCCAGGTGGACGGCGGAAGTCCACGTAGGCGGCGTATGGGATTGGTTAAGCTGCAGACCGCGCTGTCAGCCTATCCCACGGTGACAGGTGTCCTTGTAGCATCCGGCATGCACGATACTTGTCACTCGGTGAGCGGGCTCGATCAGGGGTGGAAGGCTATAAAAGCCTTCACTCCCCAGGAGTAGAGGCAACTTTTGGAGGGCGGAGAAAAGTTACAGAAGAATAGGACTGAACTCTCTCTCTGAGGTAACCATTAAAGCTTTGCAGCTTCTCTGACGCTTTTCTGAGGTTCTTCTTCCAATCCCGGCACTCACTTTTTCTGTTGACACACCCCTTCAAGGAAAACCTAGGCCGGTGTGAGACAGATAATCGGACCAGTTCAACCCAGAAGTTGGTAAGCCTCTCAAGTGCTGACACCTGTGCATTTTACTTACGCTAAGTAAACTGGTTTAGGATACCGTTTTGGGGATCAACAGTACTTGTAAAATTTTCAATCTTTTAGCAAGCTGTTTTTAGCATTTTTCTAAAAGATAAGGTCTTTCTTGTAGCAAATCCTGTAATATAAAAAAGTAAAATAAATAATGAATAATTATTATTTATAAAGTAGATATTACTTAATTTTGATGGATGAAAGTGATGAGATTAAGGATGCTTTGGTCATATTTATTTTTACGGTAATGACGGTAATTGTTTTTTAACTGCAAGACTGTGGTTGCAAAGGATTTTTAAATTGTTTGAATTCAGATAAACAAAATGTGTTATTCACAAAAAACATAAATATATCAAAACATAGGGATGTAAAACTTTAAGGTTAAAAAAATTAAGCAAGGAAGAAAGATAGAGAGGGAGAGATTTGAAATATAAGGTATAAACAGGTATATATCAAAATATTGTTTGTAAAACTATAATTTTAAAATTTGAAAGGTGTAAAACTAATTTAAAATAAAAATAAATGATAAGACGGACAAGAGAGAGACCTTGGTGGCCATCATGTGGTGCCACTCACTCAATGTAAGTGGAGAAGCACATGTTTCTTACCCTTAACAGTTTCAAAATCCATCTCCCCCCACCACCACACGGCTCTGCCATTGTTTGTTTCTCTTTCATGTTATTTGATTACTTTTTGTACTTACATTTCTAAATTGTGACAATACCTTTGTGTATGATATTTCCTTTTGGATAAAAAAGCAATGATGTTTTTTCCATCAAGACTTAAAAAAGGCATGTTTGTGATGTTACCAAAAGTTCCTTCTGTAGAAACCTACTTTTACTCACATATGGCCTTTTTGAACTGACTATAATTCTGCATAAGCTTCAAATTGAAGAAATGGCCGTCTAGACATTGCTGATACATATTAGTGAATTCATAATAAAGAGGAATCATTTTGTTGCAACCATGACCTTCTCTTGAATGCATGATTAGAATTGATTACCTGTTTCCTTTCTCGTTAGTCCTCTTGAGAAATGATATTTTCTTTCAGTAGGGTTGCAGAGTGGCATTAGAGGGTCTGACCAGTCTACAAGCCCAAATATCATCATCATTATTATCAATTATATTATCAATGCCTTGCTGAAACTGTTTGTGATGGGATACAGCACTTATATTATATCAGGAGTGTATCAAATTAAATACAATCTCCTTACATATATACTCGTTAGTCACTACCATAGTTCATCTCCAGCTTCTCTACATTCTTTTTGGAGATTTTAACTTGCACTGAAGCGCTTCTCACCATTGTCATCATTTATCTTTGTTGCACATGAATGAATCTCAATCAATTCTGTTTTATTATACTCCTCATAGACCTTCTAAGTTTCTCTGAACGCCCTTATGCCTAATTTTGATATTCTTTTTACTCATCCGTCCCAATTTGTATATCATAGCCAAATCCATTCTATGAACATCCTGTTTTTTGGTTCCCTATTATTCTGGTTCATAAATACAACAAGCTTGTTGCAGTTGTATAAATTTCCCTACAGAATTTTAAATATAATATATGAACAGAAGAGGTGCATGGGAAAATCATTAATTGGATGGCAGTTGATTATCTAAAGATGAGCTCAGGCCTCAGAGTGGATGATTTATGTGTGAATTTGAGGTAGCCGAATATAGTAGAATTTATTTATTTCTTTCTTTGAAGCATAGTATTTTTCTGATAAATGTATGTACAGGAAGGTGGTAGCGGGAAGTATAACAGTAGGTGCTGAAGTCTTCATTAGCTATTCAATAATCTAAAAACAACTATACAGAGGAACGTGGTGCCAAGGTCTTCACTTTCTTTACTAGAAAGTGATAACATCATGAATAAGCAAGACAATTTTAGGATGCCAGTGCCACCCATCATATTTGCTGGAACACATCTTTGAATGTGGTTGAGGGAAATAGAACTGTAGGTTAATCATCTGTCATTTGTATCTGCCATCTGATTTTGGAATCTTCTGGGAAAATTGAGCACTGAAGTATCACCTATTTTTCTTCATGTCCTGAAGTTGGGTTATGAATGAATTTGTGAGGATAACAATTTCCAATTACTGAAGAAAAACCCTTACGATTGTTATTAACTTCTGTTCATGTAAGAAAAAGCCCTCAAGTGTGCAAATATCCCTTTGAATGGTCATAAGAGTGATGCATAGGTACAAATATTGTGTCAAACAATCTCACTCACCAAGTACTTTAGCAACCTCATCTATTCTAAAAATAATGCTTGCAAAACCTGCATTTCGTGTCTGCAAGACTTCATCTTCCCTTCTGGTGAGATACTTGGATTTCACCTAATCTTAGCAATTGAAGATTGGTTAATACCATTCGAAGGAGAAAAGAGTATGACAATTGAGGAACTAAACAAGAACCTCTCGTGTTTAGTCATTGGGAAGGGTTTCTTTGCATTGTTGGGGGGTGGCGTCTAGGTCTTGTAATTGTTGATGTATATCGGTTGTTAATGTGAATGATATGCCTGTCCCCATTTTTCTACTTTTTTTTTTCTTCTTCTTTGTATTCATCTTTAATTGTTTCTGATAAAAAATAAATTATTCTGGGTAGCGGTTGAGCAGTGCTGAGATCAAATCTTTAAGAAAGAAAGAGAACATGTTTTACTGGGAAAGTGAAGTCTTGTTTTAAACCTAAAGAACATGGTGGACTAGGCTCTTATTGGTATTCAATAAAGCAGTACTTGGCAAATGGCTTTGGAAATATGTAAAGGAGCATGATAGTCTATGAAGAATCACTATAGGTGCTGAATATGGGAGCCAGCAGTGGGGATGGAAAGCAATCTGGTTAGTGGTGCCTATGGGATTAGTATGTAGAAAACTATTATTGAAGTTTATCAAGTTCTAGGATAAAATTTTGGGACAATATGTGGTGTTTGGAAGGAAAACCACTATGGTAATTGTTTCCTAACTGTTTATAATATAGCAGCCAACAAAAAATATATGGCTGAGTGAGTACCTAGTATTAAATGTGACTGATGTGGGATGGAGAAAGCTCCTTAGGAGACATTTTCGACTGGGAAAGTGAAGATTTGTTTTTCCATGTTGGACTGTATTCATGCTATAAGAGCTGTGGTGGAGGGCCAACATAGACGGTTGTTAAGAAGTATAAACGGATGTTTTTCAGTTGATCATTCTGTCAATCTGTCTTCATACCCATCCACCTTTAAGCCTTGGAAATTCAATTTTGAAGATACTGTTACCATCTAAGGCTGCTTTCTTTGTTAGGATGGCGATTTTAGATGAGATTTTAACAATTGACAACTTAATTTCTAGAAATTGGGAGATTCCTGACAGGTGCATTCTTTGTAAAGGGGCTCAGAGATAGTAAACCATTTGTTGATCCATTGCTCATTCACTTTGGAAATGTGGTCCTTTATGCTGCAGAAATTTGGTCTGCATCAGACGATGCCTAGAAACTTATTTGAAAATTTTGACATTTAGCATTCTTACTCCAAAAATGTAAGGCAGGTGTGGCTGTGGCAACTTATTGCCTTTGTGGATTACTAGGCGCTACAGGAGGGGAATATTGAAGGTAGAGAGCATACTGGTTATAATGTGCTTGGTGGCACCTTGTTTCATTGGTGCTTAATTTTGGAGGACTTCCATGGGGTTAAGTTTGAGGAGTTTTTAGCTGAATGTGAGAGTGGTATTCTTATGTATTAGCATTCTTGTTATAGTTAGATTATGATGCTAGTACTGTAGTAGTTTCCAATCATCCCTCTGGACATGAGTCCGATTGACACCTGTTCTGGTCAAGAGAGGATTGTTTCGATGTTTTTCTCTATAAATAGCAGAGTATGCCCTCAAATTCCAACCACTAATCAATTGGAAAATTGAGACTACAGTGAAAGGATATAGATCTTTGACGTATAACTCGCAGATATGTGAAAGAGATAAACAGTGATAACTTGTCTGATTCCTTAAGAGACAAAAGAGGGACTTGTGTCCTTCAAACACCGAGGTTCTCTTGCTCTATGGTGTGCATTCTTGTTGGCATATCTGACATCTCAATCTCCCATCTCTTTGATTCTCTCTGTCTTATTTACATGTCATATTTGAGAATAAACACTCTTGATAGATCGTTTGCGTGATAGTTTAGGCCACATCTTGTAGACAGACTTTCTGGGCTATATCACTGTTGATGTATTTGTATTGGTAAACTCTAATTTTATCAATCAAAAGCATTCGAGTTCCTATCTAAGTTACAAATTCTGCATCACTAGTAGTTATTACATTCTTTATTTATTATAGACGACCTCTTCCATCTTTTAAGTAATAATATTTGTTTATACATAAAAAATTGGAATATCATTTGTAAAGACTGAAATTTATTCGCTTAGATTATAGTATCAAACCTTGAAACATGTATCAACATGTCTGATGGATCTCTACCTGCTTCAGTATCCTAGGTTCCAGTAGATAATAAGTTGTATTCTTGGTCCTTGCTCTGTCATTGTTCATGATAATTTATATATCTAAGCAACCTATCTTGCATACAAGAATGATATCTTGCTTCAGGCAATTACACTTTTGTTCTCCTCATGATATCAACTTCTTGCAACAGCCTCATTCTCTTCTTCTTCTGGCTCTGGGAATTGCGGTGAGCAGAATTTCCTCGGGTACCAACAATAGCAATGGTTAGGAATTCACAAGAATGTGGCTTGTTACATGCAAATCAAAATTCACTTTTCTTGTGTTTATTCTTGTTTCAGCTTTCAGATCTATTTGCACATTATCCAAACACTTCTGTTTCCCGAAGTATAGTTGATGTGTTGTTATTTTGCGAATTTTGATCTAGTAGAGGCATTTTCTACCCTCGACTTTTAATCTCCCAAACACTTGTTTTATAAAGATTATATAACAATTCATGTAAAATAATGTTATTTATTTTGGAAATTAGTTGCCGTTGAAACCAAAACTTTCTTTTTGCCTAGCTAGAATATGTAGGAAAGGAAAAAACCTTTCAAATGTTTCTCTTAAAATGAAGGGAAGAGAAAACGAAAGCAAAGGTGTCATATTTTATTTTCCTTTCTATCCTTTTTCATCAGCTAACTAAAATCCAAAGGACTATTTTTTATAGTCTCTCTATATTTTTATTTTTTTTATTTATCATAACCAAAAGAGGAGATTTCTTCACGGTTCATGAAGTGCAATTTTTTATATTCTGGTGACTAAGCGGCCAGATCCTTGTATCACGATCTCAGCATCTCAGTTCTCAGAGGACACGTATCCTCGTGCAAGATTCATCATCTTGACTGCAATGACCATAACTTTCGCAACCAACTCTCCATTGACAATATGCTTGATGAACCTTTTTTCGGCATTCTGTGGAAACTTGGCGACGTTATATAGGATCAGACGGAGCAGCTTGACTACTAGCCTCGATAGGAATCAGAATATGAAAATGGACTCGTGTGAAAATTTGCAAATGATATTTGCTATAGATCTATTGGAGTAGAGTTGACAATTTTCAAATCGACCGGCCAACTCGCCCGAATCAAACGTGGTTAAACGGGTTCGGATTGATCCGTTTAATAATTGAATTGGATATGTGTAGGTTTTACGAACCTCGATAGGAATCAGGGTATGAAAATGGACTCGTGTGAAAATTTACAAATAATATTTGCTGAAGATCTATTAGAGTAGAGTTGACAATTTTCAAATCGACCGGCCAACTCGCCCGAATCAAACGTGGTTAAACGGGTTTGGATTGATCCATTTAATAATTGAATTGGATTTGTGTTTAGGTTTTTTCAATCTGTCTGGCAATGGATCAGCTCAAACTTTCGTCAACCTGTTGGATACCCAGTTAAGTAGCTTTTTATGATTTATAACTATATTTTATAATTATTTTAGAACTTATTTATAAGTTAAAAATATCTCTTTTGTTTTAATTTTTTTTTTAAAAGAATCTTATTTATTAAAAACTAATATATTAAATAATGTTATATTTTATCTTAATTTAAAATTAAAATTAATTAATTAAATAAAAAATAAATGGATTAAACCTGTTCCACCTGTTTTTATTCGATTAGATGATTTTGGTGATGACGGATTTGTAAAAGGATAAAATGTATTAAGAAGAACTAATTAAAATCATCAACCAGAGAGTAAGGTAGGTAGTCTGTCTCAAGACAGCCTAAACCGTCGCGCAGCCGTTCTGTCAAGAGC
>JAUPMG010146612.1:0-11119 GCA_031762675.1 Pachysandra terminalis
CGCTATAAAAAAAAGAACGATTTTTTTTTTCTTTTTTAAGGAAAATAAAAACGCCACCCGCGAGGACCTGTATAGGTTGTACCTAGGGATGTAAATGGGCCGTGCCGCCACGGGCCGGACCGGGTACGACCCGGTTGAGCCGTGCCCAGGCACGGCACGGCACAGCCACGTCTCGTACCAGCCCGAGCACAGCTCCTAGGCTGTGTCCGTGCTGGACCTGGGGTTCCAGCCCAGGGTGCTATGCTTGGGCACAGCCCGTTAGAGCATGGACACGACAAGGCCCGCAGGCTGCCTAGCACGCCACGCAAGCCTGGCACAGCACGCAGGCATGCGTGACCGGTGCCAGCCTGGCCAGTTAGGAGGGATTCAAGCCGAAAATAGATGTTTACTAAATCGTTTTTGCACAATAACTATCAGTTTTGGACTGTTTTTCAATTAAAAATATATATTTTGACCAAAATTGTCCTTCCAACAGTCAAAAAGGCTAGTTTAAGGACAATTTTGATCTTTTTGACACAAATGGATGCCTATAAATTTGGTTTTTTTTAAATTTTTACAAGTTTTTATAGGTTTTAAGAAAATGAGAGTGTCACCCAAGATTGTGACATGTGGCAATAAGTACAACCTATAAAAACTCTATGATAAAGTAAAAAAAGTAATTAGAATTTAAAATATATAAATCAAATATAGGGTTCTATTTTTAGGGTGTTTTTTAGATTTGAAGGTTTATCTTTTTTTTAAGGGTTAATATTTAGGCTTTAGTCATAATTTCTTTTAGGTTTCTTATTTAATTTTTCTAAGGTTTAATATTTAGGGTTCAAGGTTTATATTTAAAGTTTAAAGTATCTATTTCTTTTTTAAGGTTTAATGTTTTTTGGGATTTTTTTTTAAATTTTTTTATGGTTTAATATTTAGGGTTTAGAGTTCATATTTCCTTTTAAGGTGTAGTATTATTATGTTGATTGAAATTCACTTGAAGCTATACAGTTTGAAATTTTGAACTTAATTTGTAAATTTTTTATTTTTGTTCGATGTAATTTTTAGTTGTATTTTTTTGGGTTATAGTTTGTAAATAACTGCAAATGATGGATAAGTGAGTGCACGCCAACCTAGTTGAAATGTGCTCATACCATAATGATGCAGTTGTCAACCTAAATCCTTTGTATAATTTTGATTCAATAAATAAAATGAGATTGTTTTTTTCATGTGCTCATATCGCTGTTCACTTGTATTAGTTAAGTAATATTAGTATTATAAGTTGTAAATAATTTATAACCTATAAATTTTTTATAGATTTTATTATAATTCCAGGTTGTATAAGTTTTTAAAGTAATAAATTAACTTGTAAGTTTTTATAAGTTTAAATTTATATTTTTTATAAGCTTTCATAAGTTTTATAAATTTACACTTATATTTTTTTATAAATTTAATTTATATTTTTGTTTAAGTTTTTATAAATTTTAATAAGTTTATATAAGTTTTACATAAGTTGTTGTAAATATTAGTTTTCATTTAGATAGGTTTTTATATAGATTGTATAAGTTAATTGTATATAACTTATATTTTTTTATAAGTTTTATATGTTGTAAACTAGCTTGTAAGCTTTTACAAGTTTATATAATTTTTTATAAGTTTTATAAGTTTGAACTTATATTTTTATAAATGGTCATAATTTTACATGTTTAATTTATAATTCTTTTAAGGTGTTACAAGATTTCATAAGTTTTATAAGTTTAAATTTATATTATTTATAATTTTTTTATAAGTTTTATATGTTTAAACTTATATATTTTATAATTTGTTATAGATATTATAAGTTTAAATTTGTAATTTTTTAAGTTTTTAATATTTTTGTATTTTTTATAATTTTTTAAAAAATAAATCGTATTTGGGCTTGATGGGCCAGCGGGTGGCCCAGAAATCCTGCTCGGCACGCCCGCCCAGCACGACACGCGGCCCGGCCCGGCCTAGTCCGTGCCATGGGCCTCGTGCAGTGCTGGGCATCGGGTTTGTCAAAATGGGCACAACACAGTCCAGCGCAGGCCACGGGTGGTGCCAGCCTGAAAGCACGACAGACCCACGCTAAACATGTCACGAACCGTGACGTGGCAACCCATTTACACCTCTAGTTGTACCGCAATAGAAAACTGCAATAGGCTCCTCTAAATAAAAACCTTTATCTAAATCTGATTAAAAAAATTTATATAATAATATAAAATATAAAATAACTAAAATTCTAAAGTATGATAATTATAGAAACTTTTTTCTTTTGTTTGTTGTTTTAAGGTTTGAAGATGCATTTTTTTTCTTTTAGGGTTTTAATTTTTTTAAGATTTAGTTATTAGGGTTTAGGGTTCATCTTCTCCTCTTAGGGTTTATTTCTTTTAGTGGGTTTTAGATTTTAAGGTTTATCTCTTTTAGGGTTTTAGGGTTTATCTCTTTTAGAGTTCTTATTATTATCGTTTTTTTAGAGTTTATTATTTAGGGTTTATGGTTCATATTTCATTTTAGGATTTTAGTTTAAGATTTTACGATTATAAGTTTTAATGCTTAGAATTTAAGATTTATGTAATTTGTATATTCTTTTTTTCTTTAAACTTATTTCTAACTGTTTTTGGTTTTTGAGTTTGACTAAAACTCTAAAGGTTGTCGAACTCACTAATCCACTTGTCATGGCATTATCAAGCGAAGGACCTATATAGGTCCCAGCGGGTAACCTCATCACGACTATTTTTTTAAAGTTACTATGCTATGTCTCAACATATTTCATTGGTTTTTATCATAAGGCCATTTTTGTCACATGAAAGAATGACCTGGCCAATCCATACCATCAGATTAACAGGGGATCATATGGATTAGTCATGTGTTTAATATTTTAACCAATATATATCCCAATATTAAATGTGTATTGGGTTATGTCACGTATATATTTGGCCATTCATTTTTTTATGCCACGTAACAAATGAATTTGGGACTGGAACTTGGTATGTGACTTTGGGCCAGAGAGAGAGAATGTACATGTGGAAAATTAGGTTTCCCAAATAAGCTAACAAGTGTAAGTGTAATAACCTGAATAATCCATAAAAATATTAACTTGAAAATATTAGAGTAAAATAGTAATTTAATGAGATTGATAATTTAATCTCATTTACTAATTAAGATTCGAACACATAAAATCTGTAATCACATAAATTACACTAGAAACCCCTAGGTCATTAAATCTATTTAGATGAGCAAGATAGCCTAATTTAGCAGTAAATAGAAAATAAAATGTTGTTGCTGATTTGCCCTTTCTAATTGTGCATGTTTATATTTTATATCATGTGATAATTGTTTCTCTTTGTTGGATCGCCGATCGGGTTAGATCCGACCATGCGATCGTGCATGTTGTGTTTGTTTGGCTTTGGTGCTACACACCGTGACTATAAAAAGGCCTACATGGTCTGTTTGGGCTTAAAATTGACCTAACTAAAGCCCATGATTCTGTACGGTGGGACATTATTGAACAAATTTTAAGGGCTTTTGGGTTCAATGGTCGTTGGATACAGCTAGTTATGTTTTGTGTCAAATCGGTGTCATACAGTATCCTTGTCAACGACTCCCCCCAGGGACATATTGAACCTACTCGTGGCCTAAGACAAGGTGACCCTCTATCGCCTTATTTGTTCATATTGGCTCAACAAGCTCTAACTGTTGCTTTGAATATAGCACAAAACTTAAACCTTATCCATGCTGTTAAAATTAGTAGGACTGGTCCTGCAATCACACATCTTATGTTCGCGGATGACCTGCTGATTTTAGGCCGTACTAATCATAATGAATGCTTGGTGCTTAACCATATTATCACCAAATTCTGTGCTGTGGCTGGGCACTCCCTTAACAAGAACAAATCAAACATAAAAATGACTTTGTGTTTGATCATTTAGATCATGATTTTGATGTGTGGCCTATATTCACTTGAGAATTTTGTTTGTTTGAGTGGTTGGAGTGGTTAGGGTTGTAAGGCTAGGATTGAGTAGGTGAGTTTGGATGACTAGATTTGAGTAGGTGAGATGGAGGATTTAGATTGGAGTGGTTTGGTTTGGAGGGCCAAGATGGTGACACTTGGCTAGTGTTGTTGGTTTGAGAGAGAGGGGAGAGAATCTCATGGGATTTCTCTCATTTGGGGTTTTTGGTTTTTGCTTGGAGCTTGGAGGAGAAGGAGAGAAGGGCTTGCATGATAGGGTTTGGTGTTGATTTCTCTTGCATTTCTTAAGGTAAGTGAATAATTTCATGAATATAATTAGATTTATCCTGGATTTTAAGCTTTTCCTTTATTTGTCATGTTCATGAATGTGTTTGAAGTTGGAAGAATGGATAAATGTTTAGTTGAAGAATAATGGTTATTTTCGTGTTTGGAAATGGGTTTTTGTTTGATTATTGATGAAAGAATGGTTTATAATAACCTTGATCTAAAATGTTGGTTTGGTATCATGTTTTTAGGGTTGTATAATGTTGGATTTCGATTTACAATGCATATTTGTGTGTTCCCCTTGATTTTATTTCAAATTGGAGATGGAACCCCCTTATTATTAACCTGTTCGTGACGTTCGGCGGCCTCCTCGGCGCGTCGAACGGGCAGCCAAACACATTCTGGGTCGCAGGCGAACTGTTCGGCTCGCCGAGCATGAACACCCCGCAGAAGTTGGTTCGGTGCGCCGAAGTGGGCGCCGAGACTGAATCCCCTGAATTTGTCGCCGAAACTCAGTTCGGTCGGTCGAACTGGTTGCCGCGGCAGGCTTCGGTGCGCCGAAGATCTCACCAAACCTGTTAATTTGCTTTATAATCTGATGTTTGTTAGTCGATACACATAATATGATTTGTGATTGGAATTGATGAAATATACATTCAAGTATGATGTTATGTTGAATTGAAATGTAATTATTTGTATACACGCCCCTTTATGGAACCGTCTCTATATATGAATGAAATATTAGGTTATTCGTGATTGAATATGATTGTTTAACACACTTATTTCTCATTGAACCCTTGTTCATGTGTCACGAATACAACTATTAGATTTTGGATCATATGCGGTTATAACGGATGACTGATAGACGAAATGGTCTATAATGCACATTATACACTACGTGAGATCGTTTGGTTGAGTTATATGATTTTCTCCTTTTTGGACCCACTACCCGTGTTACTTAGAATGCGATTCACGCTATTCATGAGATTGATGATTGACACACTTGTCGCTTGATTATTACACATTGTACACAAAGTTTGAATGTTTAGTTAATGTGCACCCACTCACATGCACAACATTGGCTCTTGACCATAGAATTGGTCTATAAGTAATACCCTGTTCCTAAGCCCATATTTCTAGGACTCCTGATTATTTCATGAGATTATTATGATCTGGAAATCATAATAAGTGAGGAGACTTAGATTTATGTGGTTGAGGGACTGATCATCCCAATAGACCAATTGCTGTTTTCTCCCATGGTGCAGGATACGTCCTAGGTGATGATCCCAAGAGACGTGAGGAACGATGATAGGTGAGGGCTCTCTATATTGGTAAGAACCAATATCCGAATCATGTGAGTGAGCTATGATAGTTGATCAGTAGTGTGTGGTTCTCTGAAGATGTTCTGGGCGATGCCTTGGGATTCGTCCCAATGATCGAAAATAAGGTGAGGCGCTTGTGTCCTCTTGGTTGAAACCCCTAGAAACTAAGTTACTCACATAGAATAATCTGCTATTTTTGTCATTTATTGGGGGATGGAGTCTGAGTGAGCATCCTTGGGTAGCAAGATTGAGATCATATAAAGAATCAACATGTATGATTGCTAGTCAGAAATAATCTTATCTTTGGAGGATGGTACATTAAAACATCTTACCCAAAGATGGATCGGTCTTTGTGGAATCCACACAAACTCCATGCATATATATTAGAATGTTTGTTTAGATCACATTTGGTGATTGTTGCAAAATATGTGCACAGCATGCATAGTAATTAATTGACCCCCATGCATCGCATCTTAATGATTTCCTTACTATATGGACTGAGAGTATTGTGAATTGCCTGGATTCTATGATAGTCTTACATATTCCTGAAATTATTTACTTACTGGCTAGTGTAGCTCATGATTTTTAAGAAACCACATTTAAGGTCTTTTAGATGAAGATCGAGATGGAGCCCGGAAAATGAAGAAGAAGATATTCGTTGTGGCTTGATGTAATGTAATAGATTAGTAATTTCCTTATTTAGATTTTCAGTTGTATAAATGTTTTTATCAAGACTTTAACTTAATGTTGGACTTGTATTTTATCGATTTTCTTTCCGTTGATTATTACTTGGATTTGACTGTACATTTTTACCTTATTATTATCCATTAATGTGATTTTCCCAGATATATCTTGCTACTCTGATATTTGATCTCTATAGACGTTAGTCATCTCTAGGATTTTATTTAAGGTTTTTATCTGATCGTATAATAGGAGTTGATTTGAAAACACTAGACTCGTGTTAATTTCCAGTGCTTGTTTGAATAATGATTGTAATAGATATTATTTTAAGAATATTAATAATTAATAATTCATACCTTATATAATATCCGTTTATTTAGCTTTTTGGTTAGATAATGCTTATCCACTCCCAAGTTTTATTTGGGACGAGAGTTGCAAATTCAAATTTGGGATCTCCAATGAGATTTCCGGTTTGGATCGTGACAATAAGTGAAGTGCAACATGTTTTTTCTCACGAGCATTGCATAATATAACAAGGCCTCTTTAAGGGTAGATGTTGCAGAGCACATCCACAATTCCAGGCACACCATGCGTCAATTGGTATATGGATGCACTTCAACGCATCCAGAATCTAGCATACCTTTTAGAGCCTAAATGCATTGGCGCACATTCACGGACATAATGGATGTGTGGCGTGCATGAATGCGTGCTGCAATCACCCATGCTCCAGACATTATTGCCCTATCAGTGACGTTGGATGAACAGTGTTAACAGATCACATT
This sequence comes from Pachysandra terminalis, assembly GCA_031762675.1. Taxonomy (NCBI): domain Eukaryota; kingdom Viridiplantae; phylum Streptophyta; class Magnoliopsida; order Buxales; family Buxaceae; genus Pachysandra; species Pachysandra terminalis. The sequence continues at coordinate 7,017 of JAUPMG010146612.1, forward strand.
GATTTTATCCTTTTTAATCCTATTTTAATCCCCTCTAACTTCCATTTTAAATTTTGGATTAGGTAGTTCAGACTTTAAAATCCCAACGATTTCTCAAAGCAAAAATCTAAATCTAAATAAAGAGGTTCATCAAGGTCTAAAGTCTCCGCTCGGGATCGGGACCGGATCAATCGGTCGATCACTTAGGACCATTTTTTTTTTAAATTTAATTTTTTTTGGCTCGGCCAGGCCAGTCACCGGATCGTTGGTTCTAGTCCGTCCTAGTCAGTAGACGGAAAATACCGTTCAATATCGGACCGGTCCAGGCCGATACCTCTCTGGACTGTCCAATTTATAATTTAAAAAAAAATGGACCGGTTGTATGTACAGATCATCGGATCGGTTCGTACCAGTATCAGTTGTACCGGTCCGGTCTAGAATCTCACGTGGATAAGGACTAGACCGGTCTGTTCCTGGCCAATTCTGCTGCGGACTGGATCGGTCCGATCCTTGAGAAGGGTGACAATCCCTTAATCCGCTCATACGGGGGATTAACCCGGAGTCTTTTGAGAAGGATGACAATCCCTTAATTAGCTCATACGGGAGATTAACCCGGAGTCCTTTGAGAAGGGTGACAATTCCTTAATCCGCTCATATGGGAGATTAACCCGGAGTCCTTTGAGAAGAGAGACTAGCTCTAAGTCACTTAGGGTGACAAGATCTTTGTCCTTATAAGGAGGACAAACCTGCTAAAAAGAGATTTAATCCCTGCAAAAAGGGGGGATCATCCCCAAGTCCTCTTAAAAAGGGAGACTAGCCCTAGACGAATTGACCATCTTAGGGTCGTTAGCCTGTACAACAACGAATTAGCCATCTCGGAGTGGCAAGCCTGTACAACGACGAATTGGCCATCTCGGGGTTGCAAGCCCGAACAACGACGAATTGGCCATCTCAGGGTAGCAAGCCCGTATAACGACGAATTGACCATCTCGGGGTGGCAAGCCCGTACAACAACGAATTGGCCATCTCGGGGTGGCAAGCCCGAACAACGACGAATTGGCCATCTCGAGGTGACAAGCCCGTACAACGATGAATTGGCCATCTCGATGTGGCAAGCCCGAACAACGACGAATTTGCCATCTCAAGATTAGGATTAATTGAGATGTTTTGATTAGTCGAATTAGGATTTCACAAAATCAGAGATTTAGGACTCTACTATCAGGATTCAGATAATAGAAAAAAATAGTGTTTTGCAAGAACTTGAGAAAAGTAAACAAAAATAAGCATGGGAAATGTCGGCTGGTAATTTTAGTTTTTTAGCAATCAGATTAAATCTTGATGGTGTGGTAGATTTAATGTGGTGGAGAGAGGTTGTTATAATTTCAAAGTTTGGTCTGTGGAGTTCGACAATGGAAGAGGGTTAGCTCGAACTAAGGTAGGAGTGGAGGTAAGTTGCATAAGCAAAGAGACGTAACACTGCTTCCCAATTGGACGAAAATAAGAGGGGCTCATTCCATGAATATTGGGAGTGGGTGGATGGTTGAATTTAAGTTGGAGTCAGTTAAAAAGAAGATGGAGTTTCTTGAATTGTGTTTAGTAAGTAGGTTCGTAGGTTGAAGTTAAATTATACATTATCGACACATCCCTTTTATTTATGCCTCCCACCAAAACCCTTCCCTCAAGAACTGTGTCCAGCAATTCTCATTGCTTCCCCAAGTCTCATAACCAAGGCATATATCTTTGCCCGAATGCCCCAAAAATGCATGAAGCATGCATCAACTATAGCCTCTGAATGTGCCACGAACCCTTGAACATTCCGGGTTACCAAAGACATCAAGTTAAGTTTGATAGCCCCCTCCTTAGTTGGTCTCCAAAAGGTGTTCTCTCAATCCCAATGGAGATGAAGCAGCAATGGACTATCCTCTCAGTATCTCAGGTACTGATATGCCTCCACAATCCATGTTAGGACCGACATAGTAACCAAATCGATAATGGAACATAGTCAACGATTATAATTCCAATTTGAATCAAATCCCATGGTCTATGGTTTTACGATTCAATTCAAGTTTCACAACATCGTTTCCTTTTTTTTCCTTTCTAAATTTTCAAAGCAGCCAGTAATCTATAGATTGACTGGTCCAGATGGTACCGGCCGCGACCAGCCAGCATTGGACCATACCGATGATTCATATTGCTTCCTGCCAGGACAGGTCTGGGACCCAATTCCAATACATAAACCTTGCTAAAAAAATCCCTATCCCGATCAAAGGTTTCCTATGGAGCAACCATCAAAGCTCAGCCCTCCACCTGGGTTTTCTACTCCACTCAATGTCTAAGGTGCATAGGACAAGGTAAAAACCAAAAAAATTCCATTCCCACATAATTTCTATCGCCGACACGCCTCCAAACTCAACAAAGGCACAGGCCAAATGAGCATCATAATTATAATTTGCTCAATGATAGAAAGGGTCCTAGACCTCATATCCTCAACGATCCGTTTAGTTCTATCCCCATATGTCCACAAAATAGCACGTTGAAGACAATAGGAAAGGAATCACTCTCTCAAATCCGGTCCAAGACCCTCCATTAAAGAAATAGATGATTGATAAGAACCCAGTGCAAGCCAAATAAATTAGGTTTTTTTTTTATATGTGACAAAAAATGAGGTGGTAATAGCTGCTGCAATACTAAGATGGTACAAAAAGTTCACTATAATCACCTTTGCCAGGTTATTTTGTCAACCAAAAGGGATTGAGATACAATACTATTTTTTAACCAGTAAAGTGCTGTTATAACATCATTTCTGTGTCTATCATGCTTGTAATAGCTGAAGATTGAAAGGGATTATCAGTAAAAGCCTCATGGAAAATTTCAGGTACTGGAAGAAGAGGTATTTTCCCAAAGTTTTTCTTTCTCCATTCTCTTCTTCTCCAACTTTCTGCTGATATAGTTTTTATTATGCTAAGTTTTCCTCTTAATGAGTTATTGCAATTCAAAGCTTGCTAGTATAATCAATTTATTGAACTGTTTTCACAGGTATTACCAAATATAGGGTAAGCCTATAACTTTTTGCCACAATCACTAAATCAAATCTTCATAATCTCAATTTTCTCCTTGAATCACTCTACTAAATCTTTTTAATCAAATTTTCATTATTTCATCACTGCTCGAGTTGATAGGATACACCACCACTCACCATATTATTATACTCCCATATATTTGCTCTATTAAGTGCAGGTACTTATGTTCTTCCACACTGTTGCCTATAATGTTAGAACTGTAGTTTGTAAAGCTTACTTTGGATGATCTAATGGAATCCGGGAACAGTTGGCCTTTAACTTAATAAGGTCCTGTTTGCTATGACTTGAATATATGGCTATTTTAATTTGTAATAATACAGAAAAGAAACACCCCCACAAGGCATTTTTGTGATAGAATGGCCACAATTTCATGATTGTGTTTCTCCTTCGATCGTTAAGTGCTTATATGGCGTTAAAGTGTGTTCCAATACATTGAATTACCCATACATTATGTGGAGCAGTGAAAGGGTTTAGGCTGCGTTTGTCTTGGTGGTGCTTATGGGTAAGTGCTTACCCATAAGCACTAGGGGAAGGCTACCCATAAGGAGAAGCTGCTGAGAGCAGCTATTATGCGCTAAGCTATTTCACAATTTAAGTAATATTTTTAAAATACCTATTTTACCCCTAAACTTACATAAGCACTAGTAAATGTTATTTCTAAACTTTAATAATATTTTTATAATACCTATTTTATTCTTAAACATTTATAAGCACTTAAATAAATGACTTTACTAAAAGCTAGTTTCTTCAAATAAGCAGTTTATTGTTACTGTGGATTACTGCTTCCATTGAGCAACTTATCTAATGAGTGCTCAACCATAAACATATACCTGCCAAACACAGCCTTAGACCAAAAAAAGGCTTGCATTCTCCATAAGGATGGCAAAGAGGGCAGGTTTTTGACAAACCCTAACCTGCCCCTAAAGGAGTCCTAATACCAAATCAGCTCCTAACCCTATAGGAGCGGGTTCGACTCGGTTATAAGATAAATTAACAAATAAATATTTTTTTTTAAAAGTTAAATCTTTCATTTTTGTAAATAAT
>JAUPMG010146622.1:0-11118 GCA_031762675.1 Pachysandra terminalis
GAGGTATCCACGTGGCAGCAATCCAACGGTGCTGTATGGATTGCTGTAACCCTTAAGCTGTAGAGGATGCGAGCCCTCCGCAGTTACCTGCTTTTTTTACGGACGTCCTAGGGCTTAAGAACGAGAGCATACGAGCCTAGACGGTTTGCTGCACCTCGTGTTGAAATGCTTGTACCCTGTATTCTCTGTCTTTATTTTGATCATTGTACACTAAAAAAAAAAAGTACGGGTATAAGCATACCATTGAAAATTTGGATGCAGATCGTTATGAAACTTTCTGTTATGAGTCGTGTTATGTGAAATACACCTGAGAGCAAAATTATAATTTTGCTTTCATACAATAACTAAGGCATGTCACAACAGAGGATCTGCCCTCTGCAAATTTGCATTTGCGCTATGCTTTACTCATTAGTATGGAATATTGGACCTAAGAAATTCCAATTGTAGAAACAAATTAAAGCGCGAACAATTAACCATAACTTGTACAAGAACAACAGATTGAAGAACTGTCAATACATATAGCTACACTTGAGAAGAGGAACAAGACAATTAGCTTTCAACAGTCAAATATAAATTGCTACACTTCACATTACATACATAGTCTTCTTGTGTGCAAGTGCGTCATCCCCTGCCTACTGCTTTCTTCTAATATAATATATAATCATTTCGAAATTGAACTCAAACTTCAATAATATGTATATTAATACACTGATGAATTGATCAGTGGGTGCGTTTACAAATCCAATTCTTGATCATGTTGAGAAAAAAAGACTATAGAGCAGCCGCGGAGATCATTCATTCATTCATGTCGAATTGAAATAATGCAGATGGTACCACCACCTGAATTTGTGAATCTTCAAACATGCAGGAATAATTAGAGAGAAGACATTCACCACCTGAATTTGTCAGTCTTCAAATATCATGAACTGTGGCCTTGACCTCAAATATTCCCTCGCTCGACATCTACTGAATTGGGACTGCAAGGGATAACTCTCGTTTCCCTGCTCAAAAGCCTCTTCAATGTCCTTAACCGTGTTGCTCCTCCTGGTGACTTGACTTCTTCACAGCCAAACCTAATTGCTGACGACGGGGACAAAGACGAGCAGCTTTCTTGCTGCCGTGGTATTTCAATCACCAAGGCTCCCTCAGGTTTAATACTACATGGTGGTGATGGTGACGGTGACGGTGACGGTGATGAAGAAGAAGAAGAAGAAGAAGGACCTTCTTCCATAGCCGAGCTCCCGTTGCAGCAGCTGCTGACCTGAGTCTGGTTGCCCCAAATCAAGACGTTTGTCGGAAAACTCGGGGATTGTTCTTCCCTGGAATTCAACTGATCAAGTGGTGATGATGACAAATCGTCGTCAAGTGGTGGAGGTGCAACTGGGTTTCTACAGAGAGGGCAGGTGGAATGGGATTGGAACCACATGTCAATACAATCAACATGGAAACCGTGGTTGCATTTTGGGAGCACTCGGGCTTTCTCCCCTTCCGATAGCTCGCAGAGGCAGACTGCACATTCAAGTCCGTCCTTGAACTCTTGGGAATGGAAGATCACTAACGGTAGGGACATGATTACGGAGGGGTCGAGTACGCGACGCATGGTCGTGGATACCACCGGGTCCTGGTCTGGAGCGAACATGAAGCGGCGCCGAGAGAGAAGGCTTCCATCAGCCCTGCGCCTCCAGAACCATTTGGCATAGAGATGAAGGAAGAGGACGAACACAATCACCAAGAAGAGAACAATGATCGCTGCCACCATGATCTGGCCGCTTATTGAAGCTGCTTTTGTGTCTTCAAACTCGAACGACCCTCCCATGGTGTTGGGTGTTCTTGGCAGAATCAATTTCTATATAATTAAGCCCGGTGGGTGAGATTCCTTTCCTGCTGCTTGTTAAAATCCCAAATTCAACTCCCTTCCGACAAAACTGCAAAAAATGGAATTCCCTGCCTTTTCTGAAAACTCAGCGAATTCTCCACCCCTCAGAAATCCCAAAGAAATTAGCAAAACCCAATTTCAGATGATGAGAGGATGTGGAAGAAAGAAAAATATATACCAAGTATGGAGTCGAAGGAGAAGAGGATCGAAGTTTGGGTGCGTGCGGTAACAGTTTAAGAAAGACATGACAATTTTGGTTTCACTGAAAGCGATGGAGCAAAGCAGTCAGACTCAGAAGAAAGGTGGCGGCAGCCTATGAATATTAACCTATCCAAAAACATGATTATGAACTTATCGAACAAGACTTTCTTCCAATCTACAACCCATCTTCCCCTCCGTGGGCTTTGGGTCATTGACTCTTACTTCTTTCTTTTTTCCTTTGAACAAATCCGCGTTCTTTTTCTTGGTAAACGTTTGAACAATCTGTTGACTCTTCATTCGTGTACTACTACTATAACTCTACTCGTATTATGTTTCTCTTTTGGCTTCTTCTTTGACTCGTGTGGTTGACTTGTGCTCGCCTAAAGATCAAAGTGACTTCTAGTGGATCCCAGGTATCCTTGACCAATGAAGGAGAAAGCCTCTTGCTCGCTTATAGATCGTTATTGATGAGATCGGCCGCTTCGATCGTTGTCTTTCAATTGGAATCACTCTCAGTCTCCTTGTGCTTGCGGGGCTGAATGACTTTATTTACCAATTCTTTCTCACGAGTTTTAATTTATTTAAAACTCTCAATTTCTGACACAAAAATTCTGAGATATTACATTTCAGTCCTGGGGCCGGAAGGGTTGACCCAACCCGATTTGGAGGCCTATCAAAATAAATTGATTGGTTCAGTCTCGAGTTGCGAAACAGCGACACACAACTTTGTCACACGACAAAGAAATTTAACGCTAATCACTTGAAATGCTAAAGAACGAATCCGGATCCTCTCTTAACTGGTTAACGATAGATCTTCCTGTTCACTGAAACAAATAGGCAAAATTAAAATTATAATTTTGCCCTCGTAAAACAATTCAAGTGAGAACAAAATTATAATTTTGTCCTCCAGGTTGTTTCAATGAACAGGAGATCTCCTGTTAAATAGTTAAGAGAGGATCCCTCCTAAAGAACCACCGCAAGTCCCAAAATCATTGGAGGGTGGATCCCTTGTTATGGGTGTGTTATGTGAAACACATCCGAAGACAAAATTATAATTTTGCCTTCATTTGAGTTATTTTATAATATGTTTCACAAAATACGCCCATAAAAGCGCGTGTTCATAACAGAGGATCTAGAATCATAGTAGGATTGCTAAAATATTACAAGGAATCATTTTGTGAACTTATGCTTAATTAATAGTACTTTTGCTTTGACCAGAGAAAAAAATGTTTTACACGAGAATTTTTGCTTAAAAGCCCTCTCCGACTCATGAGACTCACAGCCAAACTATGTATCAAGAGAATTCCATATAATATTGTTTTCTGGGCATTAATTCAACTCAATCCGGAAACATGCAAAGAAACTACTTTTGTTAAGGAAATATTTTTTATACCCGATCAGGGTATTTGTCAAGTGTCCTACCTCTAATAAAAAGCTTATATGTGCACAAGTGTGCCATATAAACAGTTTCTCTTTCTAATCTTATTATTTTTATATTTTAGAAAATAAAAAAGGAGAATCTTGTCGCTCTCCAATAGAATAACTTTCGTTTTTGTTTTGATAAAACAAAAAACGTCACCTTCTCCCTCTCACTCACACGTTCTCTCTTTACTTCTCTAAGTTGTTTTAGTTGCAAGTAAAAAAGGTGTGAGAACTCTCCAATAACCCCCCAAGAAAAACAAAATTGTGACTTCTCCAATCTCAACACTTTTTTATAAATATTTTTTAATAAAAACTCTTAGATGAGTGTATACCATAGTTTAAAATTTAGTCTGCAAAATTTCAGTTTCGGTTGTGGTGGACAAAATCTGAAATGATATTTTTTTGAATTGAATTATTTGGTGAAATAAATGATCGAAATGGCCAAAATTTCAACCGAAATCGCGGCAAATTTTTTGTACTTTTCTCCGATTTATTGCGCTCAAAATTTGCACTTTATCTCCGAAATCTCAGCTAAAATAAATCCTAAAAACTAGTTAAAATTTTAAAAAAGAAGAAGGTATATTTCATTCAAACCCCCTTGAGTTTGGTATAATGGCAACAAATACCCCTTAAACTTTGGCCATCACGAATACCTCTCCTATAGTTTGAAAGTATGTTACAACAAACCCCTGCCGTTAGTAACTATCAATAAAGTAAAGGAATATTTGATTTTTGCTTATTGCAGTATCTTTTATGGACGAAAAAACCCTTGTATACCTTGTTTAATAATCTTAAGAACAAAATAGATACTTATATAGAAGAAGAAAAAAGCTTAGTGTCAATGAAAATTGTGAAAACCCCATTGATCTCATATAATTATAGGATAAAAATAAAAAAATAATAATAAAAATAACAAAAATTAAAATCAAAAAATAGTTCATATTTATTACAATTATCATTGATTGAGGGGTATTATGGTTAAATGACCAGTTTCTGTTATAGATCGTTAGACCCCCTTTAGTTTAAATTTGAATCCAATATATTTTCGATACTTATATACTTTTTGGATGTTGTAACATAAATGTTGTATTTATTAGTTGTAAACTTTTGAATTATTTCACATTATTAATCATAAATAATTTATATTTTAATGAAGAAATCATTTTTTATTGACTAACTTTATTATTTATATTTTAGAAGTTATTACTTAGTACTGATGATGAGCCAATTTGGAAATTGGATCAATCCAATCATGTTTTGACACGTGGCAATGTCAATTGTGTAATTACATATCCAAAGACCGTATTTTGAATATTTTCAAAAATAGTATATTTCGAAGAAAGCCCATTCAAGGAGAATCGTCTTGAAATTAACAATACATCTCAAAGCCTTACTTAAGATAGGCATCGAATCATATTCTCGAAAGAGAATCCTCGAAATATGAAAAAGCATATTCAAGTTAACCACCTCGAGAGGATAAATTCGTAATTTCATATAAGCAGACATTTCGAGATAGAATCTCGAAATGATAAGTATACTATCCCAAAATCACATAACTTTTGGGGATAAAGTAAAGACAACTTTCGAAATAATAACTCAAAAGTTTCATGTAAGAATATAGTTATGAATTATAAGGGAACACTTCCTGATATTTATTACTCTTCGAAGTTAGTAAACTCAAAGTTAATCATTTAAAACATAGGGGGAAATAAACATTAGACCTTCAGGAGTGGAGGGACAAAGAGGTAAGTCTTATCAAGATCTTCAGAATCTTGAAACATTTAAGGACTTGAATCAACATAGAACGGCAATATATCATTAATTTTATAACGGCATATTCATTAATTAATCCAAGCGTTTCGAATATATTCATTGAAACGTTATAATCATTAATGAAGTGTTTTAAACATTCGAATCAAAACACACGTATACATTAATGAGACGTTTTAAGGGAATTGAATGAGACGTTGCAAATGATTCAGTAATAATAATGAAGCTATAAAAGGACAAAGATAGATCAGAAAAGGGGATTGGATTCATTGGCATTCTTGACATCCTCTGAGAAATTAGCAGAGCATTTGTCTTAAGAATCCTCTTTCTGAATTAAAGTTCTGTGCGGACCTTTCTGTTCATTTATGATTGATCCTTGTTTTCACCCCATTCACATCTCGTAAGGAAACCTTACATTGGAACGGTCATTCTTTTGATTTAAGCCAGTGTAAGCAGGTATTTCGAACCTCGTGTTACACAAATCATTGGGGGTAACTTATTTACCGGTTTGTGCATCAACATTTTTGGTTACTCCACTAGGGAACTTGTTTGTTTCCTTTCCTTTTCATTGATCCGTCTAATTGTTCAGATGGCCCCAGAATTACCTATTGTTAATATTAATGGAACTCAGGATCTTCTTGTAGATCCCACGACCAACACAGTTGATCCATCAATTGGATTTGCTGTTGCACCAGCAGGACCTTCTACTTCAACTTCATCATTGTCATCTGAGGACAGAATTGCTACTATGCTGGAAAGGATGGCAGTTATGCATCAAGAAATGATGTCATTATTAGCTCATCAAGCTGCAGGTACTGCTTGAGCAGTGCCTCAGATAAGCTTTACACCATCACAGTCCTTGCCATCATTTTCGCCAGTTATTACTGCCAACATTTCGAGAGAGGAACCTTTTAGGCCCACTTTCGATAGTTGTCCTGGTGTTTTACCATCACAGCCACATCTTTCACCGGCAATTGCTACCACACCTATCACTTTACCTTCATTGCATTCATCACCAGCAATTACCACATCTTCTATTTTTCCAGCCATATCAGCTTCCCCTCATTTTGCTACACTTGAGGAAGTTGCATTCTTGCTTAAGAAGTCACAAACTCGAGATCCTGAATGGATCAATAGTGATTTTTGTCCACCGTATCCTCATTCACTTTTGAGCAAACCTTACTCGAAGAACTATGTGAGTCATAAGTTCCCTAAATTTACTGGCCAAACAGGGAATGTGAAGGAGCACATAAATCGCTTCATTGAAGCTTTGGGGGCTCATGCCTCGAATAATGATCTTAGGCTGAGGGAATATTTGAAGTCCCTGACGGACAAAGCTTACACCTGGTACAATAACCTTAAGCACGGATCTGTGGATACATGGGAAGATGTGGCTGCTCTCTTCCACAAGAAATTTTATATCACTGAACAGGTATACACCATCATTGATCTCAACAGGGAGCATCAAGGTCATTTTGAGGGCCTTGTCGAGTATGTCAAGCGATTTTGAGATTTAGTGATGTCATGTACCGAGACAGTGGCTGAGGCTCAATCAGTTGAGTATTGTATCATTGGGATCCTTCCTGAATACAGAATCCACTTAGAGAATTTGGGAATCACAAGTTTCACTAGGCTTTATGATGTAGTTCGAAAGCTTAGTGTCTCATTGCCGAGTATCTCTAAGAAGAAGGAGTGGAAGCGGAATGAAACTTTCCTGATTGAAGATAATCCTTCCAAGAAGACCAAGAAGAATGAGAACAAGAATTCTCGAGATCTTCCACCCGAGCCGGATTGCATGCCAGCTCAATTTAATGTTCTGTTTGAAAATTGGGTGAAAGATGACCGTGTCAAACCTCTTAATCCGAAGAAGGCACCATCAGCAAAAGATCGGAACAATCCGAAATTTTGTAAGTTCCATCAGACTATAGATCATAGCACCTATGATTGCTATTCTATGAGAAGGCTTTACAGTCTTCAAGTAAATCTTGGTGAGATCGAGTTACAATTTGAGAAGGTGCACACTGATCCTTTGCCTAACCATAAAGGCAAAGGGGCTGCTGTCAATGTTGTTGTCTCTGAAGTCGCTCGAGACATTGTCTACCCTCCAAGAGTAGATTTATTGAAGTATCAAAGACTCGAGGAGAGTATGAAGGAGATAGGCTTTTCGAAGCCTGAACAAATAGTTATTTGAGCATATGCTCAGAGGCTATCATTACGAGATGCAGAAGAAGAATGTGCGACTGCGATCTCGGAAGAACGTTTAATTACTTTGGACTGGAAGATACGGTGGCTTCTTATGAAAACCATGGAAGAGCTCTGTATTTGAATTTTGTACTGCAGGGTGTTGATATTGGAAGATCTTTAGTAGATGCGGGATCTTCCTTGAATATCATTCCAATTGGAATACTGAAGGCCATTGGGGTTTCATCCGAAAGGGTGATTCCACAAGCAATGAAGATTTATGGCTTTGACGCTCGAAGTTAGTATGCTTTGGGTCATGTGACCCTCGAACTGCAAGTCGGACCATATAAGTATCTAACATTATTTCATGTGTTGGACAGCGAGCCAATGTATCATATTTTGCTGGGAAGATCTTGGATACACAGATGTAAGATTGTCCCCTCGACTTATCATCAGTGCTGCAAGGGAATTCGAAATGGAAATATGGTTCGACTTGTTGTTGATTCCTACCCATTAGACCAACTTGAAGTTCATTTAGCGGACTTTATTGAATATATTGAACTTGCACCAGCTGGCAAGTGTCAAGTTTCTCTCTCTCAAGGGATATCTCTTCCTACATGGCCATTACTCCAGGCTGATTCTGATATGCCTGTTTCCGAGGCAGGACCTTCGAAGAGAAAAGTTAAGGAAGAAAAGAAGAAAGAACAAGAAAAAGAGAAGAAAGAGCTGAAGAAAAGACAGACTGTATGTGAAGTAACTATCGAACAACCAGCTTCAAAAGCTCATTGTACTCGAATTGTCACATCTGATGGACGGATCAAATATCGTCTGTGGTATGAGTCAGAACAGCAAGAAGATTCTCTTTCGAAATCTATTTCGAAAGGAATAACGATTAGAGAGCTTGAGCCTGAAGCCTATCATGTCGAAATTCCAAGCGAGGAGGATAGTGGTGACATCCCATCCATTTCCAAGATTTTTGACGTGCAGCACGAAATACAAGCAGCATCAAAACAGATAGAAGATAATGTAAGGGAGTCTGTTCTCGAAACCTTGGAAGAAGTTAATCTCTCAGAACCAGGGGAAGAGAGGAAGACTACCTTTATTAATGCAAACTTATCTCCTGAGGAGAAAGAAAAACTTGTAACTCTTTTAAAAGCTAATAAAGATGTGCTTGCTTGGTGCTACGATGATATGTGTGGACTGGATCCTCAACTAGTCACGCATAGATTACATTTATCATCTAATGTTAAACCTGTCAAGCAGTCATCTCGAACTTTCAAGCCCGAGATTGAACTACAAATCAAAACTGAAATCGAGAAGCTCTTGAAGGCTGGTTTTATCAAGCCAATACAACATCCAACTTGGCTTGATTATGTTGTTCTTGTGAAGAAGAAGAATGTACAAATTAGGTGCTGTGTTGACTTTCGAGATCTCAATAAAGCATGTCCTAAGGATGAATTCTCATTGTCGAACATGGATATCCTTATTGATGCTACAGCGAGACATGAAATGTTTTCTTTCATGGATGGTTATAGCGGTTATAATCAGATAAAGATGCATCATGTAAACGCTCAGCATACGACATTTCAAACTCCGTTGGGTAACTTTCATTATACAGTTATACTATTCGGATTGAAGAATGCTGGAGCAACTTATCAGCGAGAAATGACTACTATCTTTTATGATATGATGCATAAAGAAGTAGAAGACTATGTCGATGATATTGTGATCAAATCCAAGGAACGTTCTCAGCATCTCCAAGTGTTACAAAGGGTTTTCGAACGTTGCAGAAGCTATAAGTATCGAATGAATCCCGCTAAATGTGCTTTTGAGGTGACTATTGGCAAGTTCCTTGGTTTTGTTGTTCACAGACAAGGAATTGATTTGGATCCTACTAAGTCAAAGGCAATTCTCGAAATGACTCCTCACATAAATTAGAAGCAATTGAAGTCTTTCTTGGGGAGAGTCTCTTACATTTGAAAATTTATCTCAGGGATTTCAGCATATACATCTCCTTTCTTGGTGTTACATCGAAAAGAGAGGAATTTATGTGAACATCAGAATGTCAAAAAGCTTTTGAGAGTATCAAGAATCTCTTGAAGCATCCTCATACCATGGTTGCACAAATCCCAGGAAAGCCATTTCGAATGTACCTGGCTACTTCAGATGAAACTATTGGAGGGTTATTAGTTCAAGAAGATGATCAAGGGGTTGAAAAACCTGTATATTACATTAGTAGACTTCTGCGTGGGGCGGAAGTAAAATATTCTCAAATTGACAAGTTCTGTTTGACACTCTATCATGTGACTCGAAAGTTGAGACATTAGCTCTTAGCGTGTCCAACTGTTTTGGTCACCCATTCAAATCCTATCAAGTATTTGCTCTCACAACCTATTTTACTTGGGAGATATACCAAATGGTTGCTGCAATAACGATAACCCATCTTCGGTTGGCATGGACTGTCTACCTACACTAACTAATCTACTTGTAGCACAACCCATCTTCCCTAGGCATGGCTTATGAAATCCTATCATACTCATCATGTCATTAGGCACTAAGCATTCCTATAATCATAGAAAATAGGAACACTTGGGTTCAATCCTAACAAAACTAACGGCCGATTATTCTATTAGGCTTGATTATTAAACATTAAATCCGATTTCTATAAATCCTCTTAATCATGCAATCAACAACAGTGAATTAAAGAACCTAAAAATAACATGAAATTAAACCATAATAAAGGATTAGAGTTTACATCAATACTTTACAAGGGAGTTTAGCCCCTCATGATAGAGTGATCTTCAACAAGGCTATAGAAAGGCATCTCCACGATCAACATAAGCCCCAGCAAGCAAGCAAAACGAAGAACACAAAGAATTCAAACTCTAAAGTCATTCATAATCTTCTAAACGACCCAAAATAGTTTTATAATACATGTTTTCCTCTCTAATCATTATCCAGAAGAAAATAGAAAACAAATCACAAACGGACTAAGACTCCTAAGAAAAAATGCAACTGCTACTGTGCGTGTGCGCTCGATCGCACTGCTCATGCGCTCGATCATATATCTACGATTGATAGTAATGTGATCAATCCAGACTCGATTGATCGACTGTATAACTCTGGGCAATTTTCTGAGTTTGGACTTGATCTCTTAGGCTTTGACTTGGGCTTCCTCCGTGGTTTTTCTCTATGGACTTCAAGGTGTAATTGGGATTTTGAATTGGACTTTGATCACTTCCCCTTACACTCCTTGAAGCTTAATCCTCTTGAAGCTTTAATGGACTTGACTTAAGCCATTTCTCCCTCTTCATCATTAGACCTGCAAAACAACAAACATGCATTGATTTATTCACATTAACATCTCTCTAAGACTAACAAGCAACAATAATAAGCTCAATAGTGCAAGTGTTACACACTTGTCACACCTCCAAACCTATACTTTGCTAGTCCTCGAGCAAAGGAAGAATTAAACTAATGCCTAAATTGAAACTCATCCATCATAATTGTCAACAGAAAATTTCTAAACCCAGTCAATCATATCAGCAAATAGGAAATCAAAAATTAACTCAATGAATTGAATTCAAATCTCTAAGAATTGATCCTTAGACTCTACAACATATCTAAAGCTAAAATTAATCCTATCCTATTCAAATACCCATACTCAA
>JAUPMG010146633.1:0-11118 GCA_031762675.1 Pachysandra terminalis
TTTAGGTGGTTTTAGGATTGTTGGTGAGCTAGTTTGGTTTCCTTGTGACCTATTGAGGTCTAAGCTAGACCTTGTAATTATTGTGGAGGCGTGTGCCTATTGAGCAGGCCGTGTGCCTGTTATGTTGGCTACGTGCTCATTGAGAAAGCTTTATACCTATAATTGATTGATGCTCCCAATTCCTATTAACTAGCCTAAACCCAGTGGTCATAGCAGATTCACATGATAATAATTTGTTTTATCACATTAGGATGTCTGTGATGATTTCTAAGAATTATCGATGTGTATGGGCGCGTGAATACTATTCTTGGATTGTATCACTAGGATCCGAATATTTGTAATAAGTGCATTCATACTATGTTAGCTTGATTCTTGAGGGAGCCCTAGTAGAGAATAGAGGAGTACTGAGTGTCTCTTGGTTGGTTGACTACACCAGTGGTTGAAAGCCCACTCTAAATAAGGATAGAGTGATTGCGAGGCTCTATATGGTTTTACTGGACCACGAGTATTGTACACTCGTTAATACAGTATATGGTGGACTTCTTACCATGGGTTAGCGCTCGGAACTAAGATAGGGGCATCCGGTTGTTCCTGGTGACCTATTGTCACGCCCCGCTCTTCCAGACGCACACGTGTCAGCACGAGTGGAGCCTGGGTATCAAGGCATAACCTTCACCCTCAAGTATCTTTAATTTACTTAATCTTTCTAGGTGAGGGTGGAAGCCAACATACACTCCTCAAGCAATAATCATCATTCATATCAATTAATGATAAACTGCGGAACAATAACAAGATCGATAACCTAAATTTTTATACCTCCATTTGGCATAATTTAAATAAACGCCCAATTATAATCTTCAATATGAATGTTCAATACTCAGACCTTATGAAATCTCAATATTATAATCTCTAAGTGCAGTATAAATTACATTAAACAAAAAAACATGTCTGGAGCTCACGCTAACCGCCATAACACGAACCCATGATCTCGTCGATCATCGTCACAATCCTCACGAACATACGTCCAATCTGGAGGCGCATCATGTATATTTATAGTACCTGAAATGTTTAGGGCCAAAGGCCTGAGCTACACGGCCCAGCAAGTAAAGAATACTAACTTAAAAGAATAATCAGTTCTTCATATGGTCATGCAACAATGCCATGCATCTACTGACATGCACGCAACCATGCTTCCATGTAAACATGCTATCAATATCATGTATTCAATAACAGATATACATTCACATTTTTCTATTAATGCAATCAATGTCATGAGTTTAGTAATAGGTATGCAATCATATTTACGTCTAATTATACAATCAATGACATGAGTTTAAACAATAAGGGTTCAATGCATAATAACAATACACATAAGAACCCAACCACAATGGTCTGGCCAATAATGCCCAACATTTACGACTATAAGGTTTTCGTAGTGCTTTAGTACCATGGAACCGTAGGGCCATTCTCGTACATTTCCAGATATTCGCATCATAACTATACGACCCTTTAGTACCTTAGTATCATCGTGTTGTAATACTATAGTGTCGTAGAACCATAATGCCATAATGCTCACGTGCCGGAAGTTTCCCTTGGTGCATCCGTATCGCGTTGTCAGAGGAAACTTTTCAATCCTGTACATAGTAACTGGGACCCTTCATGTCCCTAACGATGTCTCGAGATCCACATAATATATCTCATGTCCACAATAATATGAGGATAACATATCTCTTCAGTGTCAAAACAATATCCCACTACCAACGCCGACAACTCAAGGGTCGAGGACGAGAGTATCACGACTGTGAAACATCTCCCAGGGCATCACAACTGTGAGTCATCCCCAACTGTCCAAGGGTATCACGACTGTGAAATATCCCTCCGTGATAAGGGTAGTAACTGCTGCCATTCTGCTGTTCACATATTCACACATAATCCAGGGGCTATTGGGGTAGCTGATCCCTCACCCATTTACAACGATACTGAAAATCACAATTTATACGGCCAATCGTTAATCATGTGTTTCCCAAGGACTTACTCTGTTGCCTTGGTCAGATAATATAAATCCAGACTCATTAGCTGGAAGCCAAATCACAGATGACACATTCGATGTCATTCTTTCCGACGCGTTCAATTTGTCAATTCGCTATCTTACCCTTCGTTTTAATGGTGCATTGAGTACTATAGTTATCGGTTCGCATTTACACTAACTCATCAGGGTTTTTCGATCAACCTTACTGACTTTACGACATATCCAAGTTCATACATCACGGTGTATAAATATGATATAAGTATACACCATTCCATTTACGTAAGATGATAACTACATATGTATCATCATACTACCGATCTAGTTCCACAATCGGGGAACCTACAACAGATATCGAGTACATACTATATATAGGTACCCCAACGTGTCACTGATCATGTCTAGGGAACATATCCCTAAGTTGAGAAATGAGTATTTCTCAGTTATACTCATCAACCCATCTGAATTATTACTAGCGATACTCTTTCAAGATTTGCCGCATTCTTTCTAATACGACCTCCAACATGTACGTCACTTTCTCAGGTATCATCCCTTTTTTTTATAATCACTTGGGATATCCAATCTAAGCACAATCTTAATCTTTAATGCAATCTAAATTTCCTTATGCTCCAACTCCTTTTTAATCCGTCACTACCAATCATAATACTATGAACTACTACTAACTGGTGGAGCTCACACAAGTATTTAGTAACTTGGGTTTTCTGAGCCCGTCTCATGCTTCTAAACATTACATGTATCTCCACTTATCATGTGCTCACAAGCACATTCAACACACAGCATAAATATAATTAAGCTTGTGGACACTAGTTAACTAATGAGTCAATTATAACAATAATCATTTTCATAAGTATTTGTTTCACGAGTGAGCATTTCATAAATTATTATGCTAAGGCATGCTTTTCACAACACTCAGTATAATCACTCATGCACTTCATCTTTAAAATATTTTAGCATGCTCGATTCTTACGCAATTACAAATAGGAAAGCATTTCCTGTGTAACAACCATACGCAAGCCACTTAGAGTCACGCATCAAATCTGTACCACAGGAAGCAAACAAAACCCAAAAATCTGGGTGAAAATGAAGAGTTGATCGATCGACCATCGATCGATCGCCCTAGGCGAGATTTGCCCAGAACACGGGTTTCACCCAGTTTTCTGCACTTTTCTTCATCATTCACAACTAAAAAGATTTCAAGAAATTTATACATACTTCAAACAAGAATCATACAACTCCGTTCACTCAACATAATCTAACATTCCACACATGTAAGTGATTTCTAAACTTATTAATTCATGCATAACTCTATTTTGCAATCAACATACTCTAAACATAAAAACCAAACAAAAATCTGAAATTTCTCTTAACTTAGTATCTTCACGTACCTGATTTTGCAGAAATCTCTCTTTGTAGGAACCCTTTGAGCTCAATAGCTTGATTCCTCTCTTCCTAGCAACTTCCTTTCAACTATTTCTTCTCAAACCTTCTTCAATTCTTTTTTCTTTGCTTTCTTATCCTTCGATCTCCATTTTCCCTCTCTTTTGGCTTTTACTCAAACCCTAATCAAAAGGGCTAATGAAAGAGATGAATTGTCTCTTTGGGTTTTCTTTAAGGCAAAAGCCTTCTCTTGGCTTTGCTATGGTATAACAAGGCAAGACCCCTTTGGGGTGTTGCTAGCTTCCTTAAGAAGCTACTAGGTTATGCTATAGTCCATTTGAGCATTTTCTTTTGGGGTATTGCTAGCTTCTTCTAGAAGCTACTTGTTCTTCTTATGGTCCAACCTAGGTAATGCCTATGATAGGTGTTACCAACTTAATATAAATTGATTTACCTCTTCATTTTACTTATCTTATAATTGGCTTAAACACATAAAAAAAACTATACCACATCAACGGCATTCCGAAATTTTCCATTCGTGGTCTTATCATGACACGAAAATTACCAAAATATCCTTATTTAAAATTTTAAAATTTCAGGGATCTCTCACATATGTCCCGAATTGGTTATGATTGAAGTGAAACATTTGGAAAGGGGCACTTTAAGTATTCAGGTTAACCTAGGCATATTCATATCAATCATTTGTATCTGAATTGTGTGAGCATAACATTAGGTCCTGTGAATGTCATACACATCATATTCATATCATAATTAAATCAGCATAGTATGTTCAACTATATCTTGCATTTATCTTGTTTCAGTATTTGATTGATTGTGTGTCAACTCATTTTGGTTCTGTACTTATATGGGCATTCCAAGATCACTGTAACGTTCATGTTGCAGGTTGAGCTAACGATTTGGATGTTGTGACGGTTATTGCTTTTATCCCTTAGTTGTTTATTAGTTGAATTTTGTTTTTATGGATATTAGTTATGCTGTAATAATTGGCCCAGCTGAGAGCCATTAGTTGACTTGTTAGTTATTTCATTTGTCATTGTAATCGCTTTCGTACTCTGAATTGAATAAGTAATTTCTTTTGTTCCATTCCTTATTGTGATTTGATATGGCAATCTGCGGTCCAGAAATGGATCTCGAAGGTCTCACCTTGAGATCCGTGCCTTCCCTCATTGGGTTTTGGGGCGCGACACTGGGTTGGTCACATTGTCAGATTCTGTTAGGTTTCGGTATGCCGAATATGTCAGTTTGGTATACTTTCCAGGGAGTCAAATTTGCATCTCTGTATTTGGTAGGGTCTCGGTTAGGTCTCGGTCTACTTTCCAGAAGTCTAAATATTGTTCTATTGGATTCAGTGGACCTTCAGTATGCCGAGGGGTATGCCAAACATTTCTGGGCAGTTTCGGTGGATTTTTCGGTATGCTGAGGGGTATACCAAAGCTCGGGATTAAGCCAAAACTCTTGATTTCCATCTTTCCTTCAACTCATATCATAAAACTTTGTTAAGAGACTCTAGTTAATATTCAATTCCGAATAAAATCCAATAAAAATAAAACACAAATAATGCATAAAAATAATCTTACCTTCTCCTATCCTTGAACTTGAAAAACAAGTAAAACTTTTGAAAAACAATTGAAAAATAACAAGCACCTATTAAAACCATAAGTTATGTTAAACTTGGATACTTACTTTGCTTTGGTCGTGTGGTGTGGTGTAGTGTATCACACCTCTGATCTTCCTCTTCTTCTTCTTCTTCTTCTTCTTCTTCTTCTTCTTCTCCAATGAATTAATGTGATTTCTAACCTCTAATGATCCTATGTTTATATAGACACTTAAAGACTCTTTTAGTTAGTAACTATTAACCTTTAATCTCAGCCATTGATTGGGAGTCATTATCCTCAACCATTGGATGAAAATCGCAGCCCATGTGTGTTAGTTTCTAATATAGGTTTCTTACCATCATTAGTTAAAAGCTTATATTTTGTTTCTAGATGATTTCTCTCATTTAAAATTCCAGCCCATGTGAGTTTCTAAATTCAAGTTATCCTTCTGGAACCTCCATTGATTGAGATGCAAAAGTTACTGCGAAATCTAGGCCATACGTTTAACTTTAGTGATTTAAATTGCATGTGCTATACACAATCTCTTTGTTGTATAATCCACCAATCAAAATCTGTCAAAGTCAAACAGTTCAGCAATTACTAAAATTTTAAATTAACCACTAATTTCTTATTAATTTCATATTAATCCCTAAGTTTTGTTTGGGTTATTACAGCTGTTTATTCTTTACTAGCGAGTTAGTTAATTTACTATAATTTTAATTGTATATTATTTTATTATTCACTTTAGGTTATTTGAATTATAGCCTTTAGATCTAAGTTTAAAAGTTCCTACAAGATTTTAGCCACCGATTATAACTTAAAGAGTTATGATTGTGTGTGAAGCACTTTCGTTTCCTACAGTCCAGCCCACCAATCACAAATAGTCAAAGTCAAATATGTAACTTACTAAATTTTTAATTAACCCATATTTTAATTACACCCTAACTCTTATACTTTCATTAATTATAAATCAATCCCTATAAAAGTTCAAGTTATTACATATTTTCAAATGAGTCTATACAAGATGCATCAACACAACTTTGTCATTATGACACAAGTCAAACGACAAAGAGGGAAGAAGCACAAAACATACATGAATAAGATTTTACTTTAATAAACCATGAATGATAGGTTTGTCTAAAAGATGTTAAACTGGTATCATAGGAAAACACTAATGAGCAACATGAATTATGCAAGATAGATTATTTTATAAAGCATCGCATAATAATCATGAAGCACAAAGAACTAATCATGTATATGATCATATGAAGCATTCATACACAATTAGGTTACTTATCATAATCAAGATATATGTAAAAATCTAGTACTAAACAGTCTAGTATTTTGACGGGTATATACATTCTACAATAGACAAGGATCTATAAGAGCATATGTGAAGGTTTTCCAAAATGATTTTAACGAGCAAATACATGGAAATCGCAAACAACTTCTAGGATCATGCAAATAATTCATTATTACACAATAAACTAGAAGAGAAAAGAACATATTATGCATATATATTACAATTAAGTAAGCATATACAAAATACGTTCAAAGCACCATAGTCATAGATAAAATTTTTACTTATATAAAAACAGGCCTATGAGAATGATGGCAACCAAGTGCACTCCCCCTTAGGACACACTTGGTGGCGATTAAGGTAAAAATGCACCACAATCAGCAATGAACTAGACATGCATGATGTTATTCTAAAGGCATGACATGTAGCACAATGCAGAATGGATACTGTCTGGAAAGGTTACATAAGAGTATAACTAGACACAATCTAAACAAGATGATAGGCAAAATATATGTAGTTATACTAACAAGCTATGTCAAAACAACATATGTCCTAGAATAGAGGTTACTCTACTTAGAACACAGGTAATGAGGTTTTCCAAAGAAAATATTATGATAAAGAATCACGGAAAAACCCCAATAAGCTTCAATAGTCAAGCAACAAGATTTTACTATAAACAATGCATGAAGAAGCATATAGGAACTAATTATGCACACAAAACATATAACACTATAGTACATAAGCATATTTAGATCAAATGAACAATCATAGGCAAGGTGATATACAATGAAATAAAAAGCCTAGGTTTGAAGCACTTTTCAGATAAATCAAAGATAATAGAAATATCTGAAAAGCAAGTAAAGTTACATGATATATGTGTTAAAGCATTTTACAATTTGCAAAACACATATCATGAAGCAAGATGAGAGCTAATCATGCGTATTACAAATATTATTATTAGTAACAAATATGCACAACAAGCTCATTTATCACGCACTTAGGCTTAAGAGTATAACTTTAGGATACAACCCTAAGAATGTGATACCCACCAAGGGAATTTACCCTTAGGGACCCACATAGTGGGTTTAGAAGAAGGCCAAGGAGGATCCAAGATCTTAAACCCAGTGTGGACAGCCAAGCAGTTTGTTTAGGCACCCACATCAAGATTTGGACATGATTGTGCCAAGAGTTCTTTAAGAATTCATTAGAATTGCTTCTATGATTAGAATTCTTAAAGATCACACTCTCTGGACTCCTATACCTCCTCTTCTTGTAGAATCCCTTATTTTTGGATTTTCTTATTTTAGTATCACCATTCTTAAGGGAATTCTTATGATGGAATCTTCTCTTCTTATTGTGAAAAACTTGTGTTGATTTAAACAGTTCATTTATAAACTTTTCAAATAGAGAAAGACTAAAAGAGACTTGATTCCTTTTATGAGACCCCTTCTTAGTTTTAACTCTATATTTATGAGAGGAGTTCTCATTTTTTAGGTGGTGTCAACTTCTGTACACTTTTCTTGCCCGTATGAAAAGTGTTAGATTTCCAGGTAAGTTTCTATCTACATTCAAATTGCATATGATCCCGAATCCCGCAAAAGTGACACACAATGCTAGATTTGGCATTGTATGCTCAGAAGATGAGGACTCACCATTCTCAAATGTGGAGAAGGTGTTGGGTCTTTTCCGGGTGTACTTATCAAGTACAAGACTAGTCCTACCCTTAATTGCTCTGTCCATATCGGAGAGACTTTTAAGTTTCTCATCCTTTCTGGTGAGCAATTGGGCAACCAAGTCTCTAGACATTCTAGGTTGGTCGATTTCACTAAGTAATGAATTATTTTCAGATTTAACTTGTAAAAGCTCACTTAATTCATTCTTATACTTAGATAGAATTTCATTAGCCATAAACAATTTAGAAATTAATGTTTGATTCTCACTGGCTAAGTCAAGTTTATCATTACACAATATGTTCAGAGTTTCTTCAAACCTATATTTGTCCAAGACTAACTGATTCACTCTAGTAGTTAATTTACAGTTTTCTATGTAGAGAGAATCATAAGCCTTCTAAAGATATTCACCATTCGAATCTTCAGATTTGGCTTCCTTTTCAACTGAGTTTTCTTGTATAGATAAAATTATAGGCATTGAATCCTCAGGAGAAGTGATCGGAGTTCTATTCTTCAAATTCGCAAGGAATTTTGCTTGATCATTAAGGAGAGTCTCCAACTCCGAATCAGAAAGGTCATCCCATGTATGCTTTGCTACAACCTAGTTTTTCGTTTTACTTTTGGTAGCATAAGTGGGAGCAGAATGACCCTTCAGTCTAGGCATTGCTATGGATCTTTAGCCCAAGGCGAATTCGCCTTAAATCTAATCTAAGCACTAGGCTCTGATACCAATTGAAAGTTCAAACGTAGTGATGCACCTAGAGGTGGGGTGAATAGGTTAAAGCCAATATGTGGAATTATTGGTCCTTTTTGATTTCCTGTTCGATTATCCTATTGATTCATGGATATTCAATATAAACAATCAATAGTTCTCATGCGTAATGGAAATGCATAAAGATATTGAAAGTAAATACTCAAGCAAACCATTCAACACAAAGATTTATAGTAGTTCGATCCACGTACCTACATCTATTCTTCTTAAGGAACTTCCATAGTTCTCAAGGGAATCCACTATGTTGGGGAAAACCCCAAAATCAAAAGACAGTTACCACCATCTCAGACTATTACAACAAATAGGAGAAGCTCCTCGCTTCCTCCTATGACACCAAGTAGGAGGGGCTCTTTGCAACCCCCTATAGCAACTGTTTAGGAATTCAATAGGACTCCTAAAACCTTACACTTTACTAACAAAACAAAAAGGACTTACTTAAGCAGAGGTTTCTCACACGAAGTTCGTCTCAGTTTGTGAAGCTTAGATTCACGCTTTCCGCTTCACGTTCCTCGTTCTTCTTTGATATGATCGATTGGAGTCGAGGGCCTTACTACCCTTTGGTATGTGTGTCTTGGTGAGATTGTGTTCCTACACACTAGGGTAAGTTCTTATGAGCAACTCACTTCTTCTACCTCAATGGATTTGAAGAGAAGGAAGATGAGTGATCTCTAGCCTCTGATTGAGAGTACAAGACTCTTAATGATTGAAAAATAGGGCTAGGATATGCTCAGGAGGCTAAAGAGCTTCTGGTAATGAGTTATTTTCTCTAATAGCTCAACCATTGCTTAAGGGATTCGTGCTCTATTTATAGAGTTTGAAATCACGCAATGGTTGGTCGACCGCCAATTTTGTCCGGTCGACCAGAAGCCTCCCAATGGCTATAAAATGACAAAACTTAGTGTGTTAAGTTACAGTTGGAAAAGGCATTAGGCCTTGTCTACCGGTGGCTGGTCAACCGAGCACTTTGGCCGGTCGACCCGGTACCTACGGAAACCAAAAACGACAAGGTGTCTTTGTGCAGCCGGATTGGAAACTGACTGATCGGGAATTAGTTGGATACCCTGGCCAGTTGATCGACCACTCTGGCCCATTGACCAGGCACTGTGTAGATCACACAGACCAAGTTTTTGGTCTATGATTTGATAGGCACGGACTCGGGTTTGCCTAATTTTTCTTTCTAAGGTAAATCAACCTCAAAGTCAATCCATGAATGGTATCAACCATTCATGGACAATCTTTGGTTATCCAGACAGAGTCCAGATGACCAACAGATTGCGGTGTGCCCCTTCAAAGGTAAAGGGCTCACCAACCCTTGAAACAACATGATATAGCATAAATGTTGTGTTCATAGGGTCTGTCTAGTGCGTGTGTGTGTGTGTGTGTGTGATACCTTTGAATAGGTGACGTTTCTTCAAATGATCGTGGTTGAAGCTTCGGTCTTCCTTGTGCAATCTGTCTTTATCTTCAATGTAGGACATAACACAGACACTCAAGGACATTGTCACAATTGAAAAACACTAGGGTGATGTCTGGAAAATCCCTATGACATTAACAGTGAGCATTCCATATTAGGCAAAACCTCATTGGCGCCAGAGACCTTCGATGGCGCCAAAGGTTAAGAGATATCATAATACTGCTGATTTATATAACTTATACTAATGCTTGTCATTGGCGTCGAAGG
Source organism: Pachysandra terminalis (assembly GCA_031762675.1). Taxonomy (NCBI): domain Eukaryota; kingdom Viridiplantae; phylum Streptophyta; class Magnoliopsida; order Buxales; family Buxaceae; genus Pachysandra; species Pachysandra terminalis. Next base: position 10,464 of record JAUPMG010146633.1, read on the forward strand.
CATAGTGTACACTTTACTGATTTCGAAGGAGGATTTAGCAATCTAAGGAAATGAGGGGCATTAGGCTCGCCCATTATGAATTGCATGATGAATTACGTCTATGTTAATAATGACAAAATTGTGGTTTGTCATGATGGCAAAGATGTAATTTATCAGGGGACCACTTCATAGATAGGCATAATTACCACTAGTTACCCTTGGATTAGCATTTTAAACACCGTTGGGAACGGTTTAAAGGGAATTTTACCTTCCACCCCTCCCTAAATTGCTATAAATAGCAACTTTTGTTTGCAAACTGAGAGATCAGAATCTGGGGGCAAGGTACAATTTTTGTAAATGTGGCTCTAAAGTGTGCTCACGAAGCTCCAAACATTCTTACTCACTATTCCTTCTAGTTCTATTTGATTTTGTGTTTTCCTTATTCTAATTGTAGCTCTTTTGTTCTTCTCTTGAAGATGGAGTACGGTCGATTATCGACTTAAGCTTCCATCGAATCAATAATCTTTGATTGACTACACTTTTACAGAACGAACCTCAACACTTTCACAGGGCCAAATTTCATTGCTCCAATTCAATTCCTAAGTGGGATAGTGGTTACTTTTTAAAACTAACCATCCTCTTACAAGATCCACACCCTCCAATCTAATAACTAACA
>JAUPMG010146644.1:0-11118 GCA_031762675.1 Pachysandra terminalis
TTTTTTTTTTTTTCTTTAAATAAAAAAATAAACAACCTTGTTTCAGGTTTTCATGGTAATGCTCATGAGATAATGATGCAAATCAGTCCATATGATTTAAAATATTCAGGTTTTAAGAACACCATTATATCAGACCATAACAAGTTCATTCATTTAATTGAGTCATTCTTAACCAAACGTTTCCAAGAAATCAATGGGAATAGAATCAATATGATCTGTTTGGACCATAAAATTCATCTCAAACAGTAGGTTCATCTATAGCATCCACAAAGGCCTTTCATTATAATCTCACATATAATAACTAACTTTTACCAGTCCAACGGTACAAGAACAGACAAACGCTTTAGTAAGGGTAATCATAGTCCTGATTCACCAAGAAAATAAGATCAACCCAAGTATTCTGGTCGAGCCTGAAAATCTTTGCAAGAGTAGAACACTGATTGGTATCCGGTTCTTCAAGAACCTGAATTTGATCCCAGTTAGTTTAGATCAAGCCCATGTATTACATCAAACATTGTTTCCTAATTTCCTAATGCTTGGTTCAGCCCTCGTTCAATCAAGATTTCCATATTCACACAAACAATAAAAAAAAAAAAAGAAATCACATCTATGATGAAAATCTTCATTGATTTTGTCTTAAGATTCATGAAAGAAAAATCTACAAAGATTAAACCCACTTATCTTGATTTGATTCAGCAGCTGCCTTCAAGTGTTGGCCGAACCACTCTTCCTCCACTTTCTTTTTGTTTTGGTCATGCAACATATGGAATAGGGTGGTTAGGGTAATATCATTTAAGTTTAAAACAAGAATTCTACTATGCCGAACTCGGCATATAGTAAAGTTAACACGAAGGAAGAGATGCCTAAAACTAAGCATTAGCTTATTGCGAAAAGTTGAGATTTTATACAAAAAAATTGATGTCCGTAAATAAAAGTCTGCATTTGGCCCGGTTTGTGCTTATGGATAAGCACTCATTGGATAAGTTGCTCAATGGGAGCACTTATCCACAACAATAATAAACTGTTTATTTGAAGAAAATAGCGTTAGGTAAATGCATTTATTTAAGTGCTTATGAAAGTTTAGGGCAAAAATAGGTATTAAAGTTTAGAAATAACATTTATTTAAGTGCTTATGAGAGTTTAGGGGTAAAATAAGTATTTTAAAAATATTACTAAAGCTGTGAAATAGCTTAACGCATAAGAGCTTGGGAGATGCTGCTCTCAGCAGCTTCTCTTTATGGGTAGCCTTCCTCTAGTACTTATGGGTAAGCACTTACCCATAAGCGCTACCAAACACGTGTAATTTTAAAAAGTGCTTATAGAAGCTATAAGCTGCAATAAGTACTTTTAGAAGCCGGGAAAACGCAGCCTTGACACTTTCTTGATTTCCTTGTGAATGAATTGATTTTTTTCTTTGTTTTAATGGTATTCGGATATGAATTATTTTGTTTAAGCGCTTATTTTTATTGACTTGTTAAAGTCATCTTTTGAGTCTGAAGTACATTTGGTATCATTAAAAGGGTTTGAGTTCTTATACCTTGCTTGTGTTTGTCAGTAAAGTACTTTTTAATAAGTGACTCAAATAGAAGCCTTATCCACAACAGCAAGAAGTTGCTTATTCTAAAACATGATGTTTTAGAAATATATATAATTAAGTGACTTGTGAAAACAAAACGATATGAGTTATCTTCGGGAGGGTTAAAGTAGCAGTTATAAAGTTTTACTGATGTATTTGAGGCAAAAAAATTCATTTTAAAAGTTTTATTAATGTCTAAAAAATAATTTTTGGCACAAGTAATAAGGGAAAGTTGTTCTCAGCATCTTATGGACTATTTTTGTTCACATCTTATAGAGCTATGGGGTTAGAATTTACTCATTCAATGTTATCAAACACACTTGTAACTTAAAATAGCTTTAATAAGTTAAAATTAAACCTAAGCCTTTGATTAAGCGATGCTGTATGGAACAAGAATAGCTTTTCTTTATCATTTATCATTTATCTGCGGATTAAGCGCGATCTGAGCGCGAGAACGTCCTTAATCCACGGGTATTCCCATTCTGAGTGCCAGAACGTTCTTAATTTGCGGATTAGCATAAAAGCATAAAAAAAGTGGGGTTTTATGTAAATTTTTGGGGAGTTTTATAAAAATATATAAGTTTTATTTTGAAAAAAATATTAAAAAGTATCGGTTTTCTTGTAAATTTTTTAGGGATTTTATAAAATTATAAAAATATATGAGTTTTATTCTAAAAAAAAGATGAAATGAGATTGACATAAGGTTAAATGAGATATTTTATGGATTATGTCATTTCTCTTATATATGTGGTTAAGCATAAAAGTAAAAATTAAAATGTTTAAACATTAAGTACAGTTTGTATGTATATAGGCAGATGTTCTGTAGGCGCTTTGGACCACAAGTTATTTTCAAGTTTGACGCTCTCGCTCTCGCTCTCTCTCCCACACCCGCTTGCGTTCTGGTGACTTAGGTGTAGGCTACTTTTCATGGGCTCCATTCATATGGTTTTTGTTTCTCTTAATTGGATGTTTGGTTTCAAGTTTTACCCTTTACATTTTCTATACTAACCAGGCATTTCTTCAATAAACATTGCTATTAAACAACCCTAAAAGAGATCCCTTGGTCAATAGAACAGTGTTTTTCACTCTCCCTTTTCCTGAGAAAAAAAAAAATGGAACTTGGGATCAATGTTCCTTGCTTGCACCCAAGGTTTTCTTCAATAATTCTCATCTCTCTATCTCTCTCTCTCTCTCTGCTTTAACTTTGCTTTGGGATTTATCATCTCTCTCGACTCCCTCAAAGCTATAAAGTCCAAGTCAGTTATATCCAACTCAAACAACCCAAGTCATTCATCCTCTTTAGGATTTGTTAAATACATAGATAAGAGTATGTGGGGTCTGTTCTCTTTGGATTCCTAACCATTCTTAACCGACACCAACCCTCTTTTGGGATCTGGTCAAATGGGTTTGGTTCTCTCTGGGTCATAACGAGTCATCGAGCCAACTCTGCTTTGGGACCCACAAGTTTGTCTAACTGATGATGTCACATTAAAGCCTCGTTTGGCAAAGATTCCTAACTTCGCAGATTGAAAAGGGGGGCTTCGTACTCTTCAATGCTTGCGTATTTGATGACACTGCTGAAAGCTACTTACTTTTAATTGAAGTGCTTATTCTAAAAACATATTTTGGTGAAACAGGTGTAAGACTACTTTTAATAAGAACATGAAAATTATCCTTCAACTTCTATTAGTCTTTGAAAAGACAAAAATATTCATCAGTCTAAAATTATATACAGAAACATCCTTTTATACATTTTTCTCACCAAATGTAAGTTGGCTTTGATTCAAAGCCTTTTTGAATAGAACCCTTCACATTGAAGCCCTTCCATTTGTTGGAAGTTAGTCAAACAGGCCCTAGTCTATCTGTTACACGTGGCAGATCAGACGGCTAGCACAGTGTTGATCGCTACTGAGTGGGTCCATCGTAAATCAAGGGCAGATATATAATTTCATTTAAAGGACAAAGGTTCGCACTCTCAACTTGAGAACCTTTGCGGCGTGGCATCCAAGCACCGGCACGCGAAGCATCAAAATAATATTCAATTACTTTCCTTTTCTTTATTTATTTATTTATTTTTATTTTTAACCTTTTAGTTTTTAATTTGTTGCGTAAACACAAAGCCTTCACTGTAATTATCCTGTTATTGGTGCAGGAAAATAATAATACTTGGAAAAAGACTTTTGTAATGGCACCGCAGGTTTCTTTCTCTGCATCTACGCTACCCAAATGCTTTTACTCCGTCTTGACTGTTTCATACCAACTCGGTTCGGTTTCGTTCGGGTTGATATCAATCTAAAACCAAACCAAAGTTAGTGAAGGTTAAACCCAAAACCGAATCAAACCAAATCAAGAACTGAAATCCCCAACTTGAAAATCAAACCAAATTGAAATGAAAACCTTAAATCTAAATTAATACAAAGATTTTCTTTTTAAGAATTATATTATGTATATATAAACTAATTCTGTTTAAATCAATTTGGTTTCGTTTGATTTAAAATTCTAACCTAGCTCTTCACCCACAACTTATATCTTTATTTATTTATTTATTATATTTTTTAATCCTTCGAGAATGGCAATGGGGTGGGTTAAACGGATAATCTGTCCTGTCCCATCCCTAATGGTTAGGATTTGGTTACCCATGAATCAGGTTAAGGTTTGTCTCAATCCATCTCTAGCCCTCCAGTTGTTGTTTATCCATGTTTTAAATATATATTTTATAAGTAAATATATTTAAAAAATTAAAAAACCTTGTAATCAAGTCAAATCCATCCTGTGCGATAGCTTTAGGAGTGGATTTGATAGTAGGGGACTCCTTAAAAGGCAGGTTAGGTATGGCGCATACAGAACCGTCCCGTTGCCATCCCTTTCCTTTTAAGATTTTTTTTTTCTTTTTATGGATTTGATGAATTCGTTGATGCTAAGCAGGTATTTGGTTGTGATTCTAGATTCTGATCGAACCATAATCAGATTATATAATTCGAAATGAGTCGTTTCGATTAGATTAATAGAGTGATTAAAGAATCTGATTCGAAAATCAACCCTATAATCAGAATCCATTTTCATATAACAAAGTCATGTTGCCTTTATTTGTTTATATATTTTTTGTTTTTTTGTTTTTCTCTATAAATATAGCTTTTAGGAAAATATAAAGATGTTGCCTTTAATTGTTTATTTATTTATACTAGAAATAATGCACGTGCGTTGCACGTGATAAACTTACTATTTTTAGAAATATTTTACTAAAAACAACAAGAACACAAAAGAAGTAAAAAAACAAACAAAAGAACAGTAGGTGAACAAACTAGTGAGTTTTGAATTACCCTACGACATATTTGTTTTTGCTTTTTTGCATATGGATATAGCCTTGTTTTTAAGTGTTAGTTGAGCATTGATTAGTGTACGTACTCTAAACCGAACAAGAAAAAAAAAATCTTGTTTGTTTTAGTTCTTTTCTTCGTTGATACACTTCATCTTTATTAAGTAATCATTAAAAAGAAAATAAATGTTGGCATCAACTCATCTTACCCACGTTGTTAAAGCTTTTTGAAGTGCCTCAACTACATTTAATTCTCCATAAACATGGTTACCCTCTTGGTAATAATCCTTCCTGCAAGTTTTCTGTTTGTTTTAGTTTTCTTCTTTAATTTATCCACAAAGAAATTCAGTTCAAATTTCTATAGAAATCCATGAAGTGGAATGAAATGACATAATAAAATTCAAGAAGAGGGATAATAGTATAAGAAAGATACCCTTTGGAGCTCTTCTCATGAGTCCACCAATGTCTAGTGTTAAAGATGATGATGTATTTTGTATTTATCAGATTTTCTCTCAATTAGGTCGAGCCGAAGCGTTTCCTTCTTCGATCCATTCGTGTCTGGCATTTACCATTCTTGAACCAGGAATGGAGATCAAAAGTACTCTACAGAACAGTTATAATCCTATCGATCCATCAAACACAAAACAGAACACAAAAGTAGTTTTACTAAACAAAATAAGCAGAAGAATCATAAGATCAAATCAAGAAACAAAATAGGAAATTAAGTAAAGCAATCAACCTACTTTAAAGACAAAAAGAGTAAGAACCTTCTGTTTGAAATTCATGTCAACCACAAGCTTCATCTTCCCCATATATTCCTATTAAGTGAATCGCCAACAAAAACCAAACATTTTTCACTCAACATTTCTAACATATCTTTCCCATTCAACCTGTAGCAATCCAATTAAAGCAGAATCCAGAAACTTAAATTGATCAAAAACAATCTCAGACTCCCAGATGAACAAAACCCAGAAGCAAAAAATAAAAAAAATGAAGACAAAACTAAGATTTTTCTCTCTAGATTCAAGACATACCTTGGGATACTGCAACCCTTTGGTTTCTATCTGAGCTTCTAATAATCCTTAACAGGTCTACCGTTGAGAAAACAATTAAAAGGCTCGTCGATGTGAGAACAATATCCAGGTGGGTAGAGCGGATACGAGTCATCCTTAACCCATCTTCCATCAAAGAACCCAGAAAATGTTATTTCTTCTATTTCATAGACGAAACCCCATTAGTCCCATTCGTCTTCTTCATAACGAACCCGTAAAATTCTAGAGAAACTCTTCTCTGCATGCCCTTTTCTCGGTCCAATTCTTTAACAATCCAGAAGTAGATTTCAAAGTTGCACTCACTGTCCGATTCTCCATCCGAGTAAGCGGAGGTGTGGTAGCAGCAATTGTAGTTTGATTTAACTTTAAACCTCCACATTTATCAGAAGATGCTGACTCTTGATCTAGGGCTGACAATACTGTAATCTCAGAATGATTTTTCCCGTCTTTTCTTTTGTAAAATTGAAATGTTGTATTATGGAATCTGGAAACGTTGTGAGAAGACGAAAAGCAGGGAAATTATAAGTTTCATGAGTTTGCGCTCCTCATATGTTGGAACTAAGCATTTGCAGCAGGTCGTTAAGAGAAGATGGAGAAGAGCAAAGGACGTTGTGTGTTAAACGTATAATCTTCCAAGTTTAATTAGCATCGAAGAGAGAGAGAGAGAGAGAGAGAGAGAGAGAGAGAGAGACAGTTAAGAAGATGACAGGTTTTAAGAGAATTATTGTAGATTAATTGCTTAATTTATTTAATATAATGAGAGAGAGCTATATGAAGACAAGAGGTTTTAACTTTTAAGAGAATTATTGTGGATTAAGTACTTAATTTAATATGCCAATTCAGTGCCACATAAGCATATATGTGGAGCACCTAGAAATTAAGATAATTCATCTAAGAATTCTCCTAAAAGTTCAAGCTTAACACACCAATTGCTATATATATAATAGATAATTGATAAATAGATAGATAAATAGATAGATATAATAGATAGATAATAATAATAATAATAGATAAGAGTCTTATATATTAAGGGAATTGTAATAAAAAAATGAAATTTTTTTTTTTTAGATTAATCTTGTAGAATAGCATTAATTAATTTAAGTTAAAAGAGTATGATAGACTTTTAGTATTCTTAAATTAAATAATCCAATTCTTTGGATTTATAGTATTACTTTATTACTTATTAATTGTTTGGTTCCAAATGAAGTCAATAATTAAAATATCTAAAATACCCTTTTATTTATACGAGGTTAATACTAATTATTTAGTAATTATACATAAAGAATAAGGGTAAGAATGATAACAAAATGGTATTTAAAAATTCAACTTTTTTTGTTTAATAAAAAATTGAAAGAAAATAACAAAAAAATTATAAATAAATAATTAATTACATAACAATTAGACAATAATTTATTATATAATTTATATTACTAAGGACAAAAGTGTAAAATGAATAAAACAAAATTAAGAAAAATCTAAAGCTTAAAAAATTGGTTCAACTTTTAAAAGTAGTATGATTATGTTTTTTCTTTAGGAAAATAGTTCATCATCAAACAATCCCTTTTTTCCCGAACTCGATAAGATAAAGAAACAGTATATATTTCCTACATTATTTGTTCACGGAAATAGACAACTCAGATCGATAAAAGAAAATATATTTCTGGTGTGAGATACATGGAATCACTACTATTTATACAGTTTCTCTTGTCATTTTATGGTTCATCTCACATATCGTGAGATATCGGATTCCATCTCGTCTGGTTACCGTCGCGCGTCGTTATGAGAGAACAGCATAAAAGCGCGAAGAGGAGAGAGAGAGAGAGAGGTCACAGAGAGAAACAAGAACAGTTTAGGAAATGAAGAGATTTATTAATTAAACGAGTTGATTGCGCCTTCAATGCGCAAGTGTTTGATCTTCTTTCTGCGGTTCTAGGAAAGAAGATGTTATAGAAATCTTCAAGGATGCGTTGCTTTACATTTGGTTCAAGAATTTAAGAAAACCTTAAAGAGCAATCTATGGCGGTTTAATCCTCCTGAGTTCGTCTTCTGTACCCTAGATTTGATCAGTTCATGTATTATTCCAGCTAAAGAATCGGCAGAGATCAACTAAACTTTTTCAAAATTTAGTCTGATTCTCCATATTTTTTCTTCTTTTGTTGGAATTGCAGAAAGAAAGAAGAAGACTAAGTTGTGGATATCAATGGTGAACAAGCGAGATTGCTTGGACTGTTGTTGAACGAATCTAAGGTTGCTTGCTTTGGATTTCTATAGAAGAGTCGTTCAAGAATGAACTGGAATCGACAAGTGGAGCTTCATTACATAAATACTGGTTTTCCTTATACAATTACCGAAAGCTTTATGAATTTGTTTGACGGCCTTACGTATTCTCACACGGATTTCGCTCATGCTGAAGCAATGTATGATCAGGTAATTTCTATTTTCCTGTTAATCCGATTTCTTGATCTTCAGGAAGATGGTTAATTAGCTTTGTTGAAGTTATAATGGTTAAGGTTGCCAGATCAGTGTATGTGAAAGGCTTTTTTTCTTTTGATTTGTTTGAATGTTTTAGTGCTTATTATTGCTGGCTTTCATCGATCTGTTTAGAATCATTTATAAATCTGAAGTTCATGTGTGGTTCTTATTTCTAATTCTTATATTTCTGAAACTGTGGATTTCACAATTTATATAGAAACATATCCTCATTCTGCTATTTTCTTTAGGGCTGTAAATGAGACGAGCCGAGCGTTGCCCAGCTCAGCTCGGGCTCGTAAACCTCTAGGAAGGCTCAGGCTCGGCTTGTAAAAGGCTTGGCCAACAAAAAAGCTTAGATTAGTACAAATGCATTAATATTATAGTGATGATTATTATTATATGTAATATTATATTAACATGTGTGTTTAATATTAATACGTAATATAAGATATAGGAATATGGACATATAATCTCATATACAAACCAAGCCGAGCTTTAACCGCTAGCCTACCCAAGCTCGGCGCAAGCTCGTTAAGATAATGAGCTTTTTTTTGGATTCGGGCTCGGCTTGCGAGCCTAATTATAGAGCTCAAGCTAGCTCGGCTCATTGATAGCCCTAATTTTCTTTACATTCTTTTGCCTTTTTGTGCAGGAGAGGGCATACTGTGCCATGCACATGGGAGGTGCATACAAATATGGATTATCTAGTCCATGGAGTGCTCCATATTATAGTCATGGTCATGCTTACTATGGGGTAAATGATTATTTACCTAGAATGGATGGAGTCAGGAGGGTTTGGGAGAATTCTTCAACAATGAATAACGAAGAGTTCACGCCTGGAGAGGTACAATTGGGAGGAAATGCAAATACAACTACAGATGCTAGCCCTGAAGAATGTAAGTTAGAATTGAGATTTTTTTCTTTTTATTTAAATTTCCAGCTGATGGTTGGGTATTACAGGTGTATCATAGAACCATGGATCAGGGGTTTATGTTTATGTTTTTTTTATTTTTTTTTATTTCTTAACTTTCAAAATGGGTAAGATAATGGCTGCATTTATTGACAATTCCAACATTGGATTACATTTCTCAATTGTTGAAGTTACTAAAACGAATATGTTTTGGTATGCCAGGAGCAGTGTTAATTAACTGGTAGAACACAGAAACATATTGTTGCAGAAAAATGCTGTCAGGCAGATGGACTAGAAAAGCAAACTAGTATATTGTCTTTTTTCAGTGCTAGGATTGTTAACTGATTAGATAGTTGACCTACTGCAGCAGCTCTCTTGAAATCTTATGAGTTTTAAGGAAACTTGATATTTGAGTGAGAACAATATTATGGACTTTCCAACAAGGCATCGCATCAGCATCAATGACAACCACCACCACCAGTAAGCATGGGCATAAGGGTGTGTGCATGGCATGCATGTATGTGTGGGTACGTGCGCGTGCGGGTACATGTACATATGCGTGCAGGCGGGTCGGCCTGCATGTGTGTGTGGGTACATGCATGTGTTTACGCAAAGAATACATTACCTTTCCTTTTCTTTATTTCTGATTTCCAATTTATTATTTGTCTTAATGTAATTCTACTGATGCAAACCATGTTCTTATACTTTATAGTGTCACTGTAACTAGACAATCAAGTAAAACTCTGAAATGGTAACTTGGGGTTCATGAGTTATATGGTTATGTCTAACATGGGCATTTTTTACTCACATGTAGCAGTATATTCTGGGTGTGTAAAGTTTGCAATTTTTGAGAATTTTGAATATGAAGATAGGTAGCATAATTGCATAAATCATTGTGCCTTGCTTGCTGTATAATGATGACAACATTGATCCATTCATTGACTTCTACCTGATGTATGGAGTTGTTCTTTTCATGAGTCAGTTCAGTAGTCAAAAGTAGGGCAGCAATGGAAGAAATACAGGTTTCAGCAGGGGAGGATTGTAGCATCCTGTCATGGCTATAGGTTTTGCACATGATATTTTGAAATCTTTATTTCATTTATGCCATTTCTTTTGGAGCTTTTACTTTGTAATATCCCATTGCTACTCATCATATATATATATTCATTTTCAGACTTACATTTTGTTCCTTGTCTAAATTAGGACACTCTCCTTTTACTTTTGCAGGCATCCGAAGTCATCATAATTTTGGTAGTTCTCAGGTGTGTAGCTTTCTTGTTGTTAGTAGTGCGGAACAAATTGCATATGACTGGTGTGAATGTACAAATAGCAAATTTTCTTTTCTTGTTTCAAGTATTGAATAGATATAGGTACATACATAAGTCCACACAGTAATGTGTGCCTCCTTTGATTATTCTCATGACTTGTGGCAAGTGTTTGTCTGGTGTGTAGTGCAAACAAAGTAACAAGATGGTATTTTTATATATTGATTATTTTCATGATGATTTGTTTTCAAGACATGATTTTCCATACCCAAAAGACACATGATTGTCACAGGTTTCTCTGGAAGATTCTTCTTATCGATTGTTAATTCTTTGTATCTAGACACAAACACATACTCGCATGCACCCATTTTTGACACTTCTTCTTCTTGCATCAGTTGATCTTTACTTAACAGTTCTGTAGGGAGGATCAATATTCTGTTTTCTTGTTTCAGGTGACTAATCAATCTCCTCTTTTTTCTGCATGGATTTTTGTAGATCAATTGGCAAGACAGTGTTGATCCTGACAA
>JAUPMG010146655.1:0-11118 GCA_031762675.1 Pachysandra terminalis
CATAAACTATCAAACTCTCTCAATTAGAATTTACATTATCATAAGGGATAAGTATAACCCATCTTTGGTAGGCACGAACTGTCCACCTACACTAACTAATTTTCAGCACAACCCGTCTTCCTAGGCATGGCCTATCAAATCCATTTTAATCATCATGTCAATAAGAACTATTGCATAATCAATATTCTTATAATCATAGAAAATAAGAATATTCTGGGTTCAATCTTAATAAAACATTGACTGGTATGTTCTATTAAAATTGAATAAACATTAAATCCGATTCTTGTAACAATCGTCCTAACTATGCAATCATCAAACAATTAAATTAAAAACCAAAAAAGTCATGAGATTAATACTATAAACATAGGAAAGAGTTTACATCAATATCCTACAAAAAATTTAGCTACACATAAAAAGAATGGAACTCATATTTGTTGTGAAGTATGATCCCGTCTTCAATCGTAGTTGTTGTCTGCAGTTCTTGCTTCTTCTTCAACTAGCAGTGAATCTTTAAGAACAAGAATTAAATCTATCTTTGGGCTAATGCCTCATTCGAAAACGAAATTAAAAGTCCCTATACATAAATAAAGCAATTCTAAAAGGAGTGGAACTCTAATCCGGCAAGAATTCTCCCAAAGAAAAGTATTTTCGGCTTTATTTTCGGACTGCCCAGAACAGCCCCTTGCGACTCGAGTTTGACCCGGAAAAAAATGGAATTGGAATGTAGATATTAGAGATAACATTGTAAATCGTCTTTTTATTTTTCCAGGGACACTGAAATCACCTCAATTAGACTTATATGGAAAGAGTTATGGCCAAAATACTGAAATATGCTCTGTGTTGTATTTGACGGATATCATGCGCTCGATCGCAAATTATTGTGCTCGATCGCACAGTGCAGTTCAGCATTCTTTGGGGCTTTTCCTTGGAGTTCTTTATATGGGTTGTTCTTGAAACTTTTTTGAGATCTTCTAAGATATATTGGGCTTGAGTTTTGAGCTTTGATCTTCTCCTCTTTAGGACATTGAAGCTTGATCCATTTAAGTCTTTTTTTTAACTCTTCTTAGTCCATATTTTCACTAACATCACCAATCCTGCAAAACATAGAAAAATGCATTAATTCATCTATTTAAAGCATAACTCAAGGACTAATAAGCATGAGTAATAAGTCTAAAAATGCAAGTGTTAGGCACTTATCAGTTATCACGGGTAATCCTACTGTTACTTATAAGTATAGCTCTCCTGGTCAACCAGGTAGCGACAGATGTGAGTTATGTACTGATAGCTTGTCCGGTCAACTGGACATCGACAGATAAGGTTTGTGGTGTTGTCTCGATGTTGTTTTATCACTGATAGGAAGCTTATGAATGTTTGCAATTAGATTATCCGCGTGTATGAGTGCGCAGATAGTTTCTGTTGTTGACATTCATTTGATATTCTAGTTTAATGCATTACATACTAGGCTGATATCAAGTGACGAGTGGTGGAAATCTATTGAGAAACAACTGCGTTGCCTCCGGTTTGGTTGACTATATACCCGTGGGGTGAAAGGGACCACTTAAACTAGGGTTGGATCCTATAGTTCATCCTATACAGGTTCGCTAGTCCTCGAGTACCGTACACTCGAATATTAGATATATGGTAGCTTTCGTGCCATTGGTTAGCGCTCGGAACGGAGAGGGACTTCCGGCAGTTCCTTGGACCATGTACTAAATTGGTTATTGTTGTTAAGAAGCTATACGTGAGGTCCACTTATCAAGAGATGTTAGTCTTAGTACGTTCATTGTGCATTCATTTCATTATTTGTGTGTTTCTTCTCATCACATTCATTATAGGACATGTGATTGACTCATTCATATAATCTCATCTCATATTAAAAGATTCATTGCTATTATGATGTTATTGCTATACTAATCTAATGCCTGTGATTATGATACTAATCCATGTTGATATTTGATATCCATATGGGGATGGTAACTGCTGAATTTCTTATTTAGCCTCCTAGCTGATGCAACCTCTAATGTTGTAGGTTAGGTGAAAGGTGGTGGAACTTGATGTACTACCTGCTACATATTTGATTTTATTTATTTTCGTTTTAGTTTGTTGCTCCTGTGAGGGCTTGAGATGTAATAGTTTTGTTTAGATTATGTTGGTTAATAGGATTGGCAGGTCATGACTCTGCTGGAGTCATTGATCATTGGATTCAAAGTTTACTTTATTGTTTATCATTTTATCGTTCGCACTCTGATTCAATAAAGGTATCTATTACTTTTATTTTTTACTTGTGGTTTGGTAGAAATCTGCGGTCCAGTAGTGGATCCCGAAGGTCTCACCTCAAGATTACAATGTTGGATTATATTGTATCTTAGTAGGAACCATGAATGCCTAAAACCTGAATTTATTTATTGTTGGACAATAAAGTGGATGTTAATGCATAAAACCTTAACGTGGATACTACTCATGTTGTGTGTGGCATGCGTAGCATGATCATGTGGTTACTTATATTGTCTCTTGTGATTGATGTAATAATAGATACTCTTAGAAGTGCACTTAGATGTTGCGATTGGACTGCATTTTACCTTATGGCTTGAGTTATGAATACCTAAATCTGGACTAATATCCTATATTGAACAAGTGTGTTATGAAGGCTTATGATGTAAGAACCTGAATAATCCCTAAAAATATTAACTTGAGATCTTAGGGTGAAATAGTAATTTGATAAGTTGGTGATTTAATTTCATTAATTAATTAAGGTTGGAACACTTAAAATCCTTAATCCTGTAGAACGGACTAGAAATTCCTTAATTCACTAAAAGAGATCAGGTTAGCCAAATAAATTTAGGAAGCAGAATGGGTTAAATAACTTAACATAGTAGTTAAATAGGAAACAAAATGATGTAACGGCTTAAACCTTCCGATTCATGCATATTTACATTTTAGACCTTGTAATATGTCACGAACCAAATCGGAAACCTCATTAGAGATCCCACATTTGAATTTGTAACTCTCACCCCAAACAAAGCTTGGGAGTGGATAAGCAATATCTAACCAAAAATGGTTAAATAAAACGGATATTATATACTATATAAATTATAAAGTATTAAAGTTCTTAAAATAATATCTGATATAGTCACTCTTCATACAAGCAGCGGAAATTAACATGAGTCTATTGCTTTCAACTCAACTCCTATTATAAGATTAGGTAAAAACCTTAAATAGAAAATCCTAAAGAAGACTAACGTCTATAGGAGATCAAATATCAGAGTAGCGAGATATGTCAAGAAAATAAAATTTAGGGATAACAGTATGGTAAAGAAGTCCATTTAAATTCAAGTAATTAACAAAGGAAAGAAAGTTGATAAAATACAAGTCCAACATTAAGTTAAAGGCTCAATAAAAACATTTATACAACTGGAAATTTAAATAAGGAAGTTACTACTCTATTACATTACATCAAATAACAACGAATATCCTCTTCTTTATCTTCCGGGCTTCATCTCGATCTTCATATAATATACCTGAAATGTGGTTGCTTAAAAATCATGAGCTACAATAGCCAGTAAGCAAATAACTTCACAACTATACAAGATTAACGAAGAGTCCAATCATTACTTAATAAATCCAGTTCACATAACAAGCAAAATAATTAGATGAAATGAGATACATGAGGTTGATTATCAAGTAATGAATGCGGTGCACCAATTTTAAAGAAATCACCAAATGTGATATAACAAACAATCTAATATCCATGGAATCTATGTGGATTCCACAAAGATTGATCCATCTTTGGGTAAGATGTCTTAATGGACCATCCCCCAAAAATAAGATCCTCTGTGACTAGTAATCGTACATGTTGGTTCCTCATATGATCTCAATCGTGCTACCCAAGGATGCTCACCGAGATTCCATCCCCCAGTATTGCAGAAGTAGCAGATTAATCTATGTGCGCAACATAGTTTCTAGGGGTTTCAACCAAGAGAACACAAGCGCCTCACCTTATTTTCAATCATAGGGACGAATCCCAAGGCATTGCCCAGAACTTCCTCAGAGAACCACACACTACTGATCAACTATCAGAGCTCACACATATGATTCGGATATTAGGTCTTACCAACATGAATGCCCTCACCTATCATCGTTCTTCATGTGTCTTGTGATCATCACCTAGGATGTATCCCGCACCATGGGAGATAACAAACAATTGGTTTATTGGAATGATCAGTACCTCAACCCACATAAATCTAAGTCTCCTCACTTATTATGATTTCCAAATCATAATACTCTCATGTAAATAACCAGGAGTCCCAGAAGCAAGGACTCACAGAAGTAAGGACTCAGGATATAGGGTCTTACTTATTGACCAGATCCATGGTCAAGAGCCAATGATGTGCATGTGAGTGAGTGCACATTAGCTAAACATTCAATCTTTGTGTACAAGATGTAATAACAACTAGCAAGCATGTAGATCATTTAATTCACAAAAAATATGAATCATATTCTAATTTACATGGATAGTGGGACCACAACGAGGAAATCACATAACTTAACCCAAAGAGCACACTTAGTATATACTGTGCGTTATAGACCAATTCGCATATTAGCCGCCCATTATTCTTGCAAATGATCCAAAATCTAATAGTTGTATTCAAGGGTCCATGAGAATAAGTGTGTTAAACAGATCATACTCAACCACAAATAACCTCATATTTCATTCATACATAGAGACGGTTCCATAAAAATTGAACTCATTAAAACATCATACTTGATTAGGTTGATCCTATATTATATACAAAGTACATTACGATTAACTAAAGAGTATACACCACATGTTTTCGTGTATTAACATGCAAACTTTCACTAAACCAAATCATAGTGTGAACCACATCATTAATCATACTAGAGTATATTATCATTAATTTATAATCACAAATCATGCTATGTGTATCGACTAACAAACATTATAAACTAAGGCTAAGACCTCAGGTTCGGCGAGGTCTTTGACAAGGTGTTTGGCACACCAAAGCTTACCATAGCGACTTGCTCGATGGACCAAATTGAGATTTGGTGACAATTCTAGGGAACTAAGTCTCGACGACCTCCTCGGCGCACTTTTCGGTGCACCGAAGCCTATTCGGCGCACCGAACCGACTTCGACGGGGTGTTCATGCTCAGCGACTTGAACAGTCCACTTACGGCCTAGAATGTGTTCGGCGACCCATTCGGCATGCTGAGGAGGCCGCCAAACGTCGCGAATAGACCAAGATCAAGGGGGTTTTCTCCTCAAATGAGAATACATGCCAAGGGAAAACATATACGTGCATTTGTCAATTAAAATCCAACAAATTTCATTCTCAAATCATGTTATTAAACCAACATTCTAGATCAATACATTCAATTCATTTTTCCAATTTCCATTACAACCAAAGGAAACCAATATATTCATTTGTAAATCAAATCTAACACATTTTATTCCTAAAAACATGCTTCTAAACTAAGATTCTAAGTCAAGGCTTTCAACCATTCTTAAACATTCAAGGGGCATGCATAAACTAGAAATTAAAGAGAATGAACAAGAAAACTACCTTAATCAAGAATAAAAGTGTGATTATCTACTCACCTTACAAGAATTGCAAGAAAAATCTTCAAGCATGCAAGACCCCTCTCTCCTTCTCCTCCCAGCCCTTCTCCAAGCTCCAAGCAAACCAAACAAAGCAAATGAGAGTATTTTCATGAGATTCTCTCCCCTCTCTCTCAAACAAACCACCCTAGCCAAGTGTCTAAATCTTGGCCTTCCATATCACCTACTCCAATCTCAACCCTCCATCTCATTCACTCAAATCCTAGCCTTCCAAACACACTCACTCTAATCCTAGCCCTCCAAACACACTCACTCTAACCACTCTCATCTCAACAACACAATCACAACCACTCTCATCCTAGTCTTACACCTCACCACACAACATAAACAAACAAGATTAAATCAAGGCCACACATCACAATCATGATCTAGAAGGTCAAACACAGAGTCAAACATAGAAACGGCCATGCTACGGTGTGTAGAACTTTAGCCAAACAAACACATCATGCACGATCGTATGGTCGGATCTAATCCGATCGGTGATCCAACAAAGAGAAACAATCATCACATGAGATAAAATATAACAAGGACAAATAGGAAAAGTAAAGCAGCAACAGCATTTTACTTCTATTTAGCTGCTAAATTAAGCTATCTGGCCATCTAAACAGTTTTAATGACCTAGACTTTCTAGTGTATTTTATGTGACTAAGGATTTTAAGTGATCTAAACTAAATAACCAAATGAAATTAAATTATCAACCTCATTAAATTACTATCTTACCCTAAGATCTCCAGTTAATATTTTTATGAATTATTCAGGTTATTACAGTCTACCCTCAAAATAATTTCGTCCTCGAAATTCCCCCACCTAACCGAAAATGTTTAGGATACTTACCTTGAATATTCTGAAAATGATGCTCTTGCCCAGTTCAGATTGAACCTTCAGTCACTTCGTCTTGTTGATGTTGTTGTGCCGGCTCCTAATTCTGTTGGCAATGGAGTTTGGATACACTCTATTGCTGTTCTTGTGATGAAATTTGCCGATGTTCCTTTGGAAACTGACAATCTTGTTGATGGTGTCCATAACTTCCATAGTTGTAGCACTTCATATTTGGGGTAAAGCGTGGGGCTTTCATTGATTCCTTTGTCTTTCGTCTTTTTTGCAACTTAGCTTGGTAGTTTCTGGATTTCTTTTCCTTCTTTGGATCTCGAGCTTCATGAAATTCTTGTATATCCTTCTCTATGTTCCTTTTATAGTCTATGACCACGTGATATTCCGTGAATTCTCTCACAATCAGTCGGCTCCTAATAATCGGCCTCGGACCACTCTCAAAACGGAATGCTTTCTTCTCGTCTTCGTCCACTGCGTACTTGACAAACTGTGATAGCTCTGTGAATTTGGCAGCGTACTCCATCACTGACATGCTCCCTTGTTCTAGCTTCATGAACTCAAGTTCCTTCTCTCTTCTGATTGTCTTGGGAAAGTACTCAAGGTAAACGACTTCCTTGAATTCCATCCATGAGTTGACGGGGTTGATTTCTAATACAGACTTCCACCACCTTCGAGCCTCTCCTTCAAGCATGAAAGATGCAAAGCAAATCATATCTGATTTTCCACTTCTATGACTTCGAATATGTGCCCTATCGAGTCAATCCACGCATGGGCTGCGGTAGGATCTGTTGTTCCCTTGAAGGCAGTCGGTCCTAACTTCTTCAAGTCCTTAATACTGATGATATTCCTCTGCACATTGTTATGGAGTTGAGTCTGCTGTTGTTGCATCAAAGTTGCCATATCACCTAAAGCTTGACATATGCTGGCAAGTTGCGGATTGTCTACATCGTTCCCTTCAGAAGGATTCAAATCTGCATATCGATCTCTTCTACCGGCCATTGGAATTCGCTCTAGGTACCTGTGAAAGAGAAGATAATATATGCTTTTCCCATGAGTTAAAATCTCATGCTGTTAGTATTCAACATTTCAACATTCAGCACACAAAAACTTATGAAATAGCAGCACCTTGAAAACTTTTAAAACATCATCATAATCAAAACTTATGGAATTGATTGAAAACAGAAGACTTAGGTTCTGATACCACTTTTGTTACAAACCAAACCGGAAACCTCATTGGAGATCCCAAATTTGCCTTTGTAACTCTCACCCCAAACAAAGCTTAGAAGTAGATAAGTAATATCCAACCAAAAATGGTTAAATAAAATGGATATTATATAAGATATAAGTTATGAAGTATTAAAGTTCTTAAAATAATATTCGATATAGTCACTCTTCATACAAGCAGTGGAAATTAACACAAGTCTAGTGTTTTCAAATCAACTCCTATTATAAGATCAAGTAAAAACCTTAAATAGAAAATCCTAAAGAAGACTAACATCTGTAGGAGATCAAACATCAGAGTAGCGAGATATATTATTAGGCAAATCAAATTTAGGGATAACAGTCTGGTAAAGAAGTCCATTTAAATTCAAGTAATAAACAAATGAAAGAAAGTTGATAAAATACAAGTCTAAAATTAAGTTAAAGTCTCAATAAAAACAGTTATACAATTGGAAATTTAAATAAGGAGGTTACTACTCTATTACATTACATCAAATAACAATAAATATCCTCTTCTTCATCTTCCAGGCGTCATCTCGATCTTCATCAAATATACCTGAAATGTGGTTGCTTAAAAAGCATGAGCTACACTAGCCAGTAAGTAAATAACTTCACAACTATACAAGATTAACGAAGAGTCAAGTTATTACTCAATAAATCCAGTTCACACAACAAGCAATATAATTAGATGAAATGAGATGCATGAGGTCGATTATCAATTAATGCATGCTGTGCACCTATTTTACAGAAATCACCAAATGTGATCTAACAAACATTCTAATATGCATGGAGTCTGTGTGGATTCCACAAAGACTAATCCATCTTTGGGTAAGATGTCTTAACGAACCATCCCCCAAAGATAAGATCCTTTCTGACTAGTAATTGTACACGTTGGTTACTCATACGATCTCAATCGTGCTACCCAAGGATGCTCACCTAGATTCCATCCCCCAGTTTGACAGAAGTAGCAGATTATTCTATGTGCACAACATAGTTTCTAGGGGTTTCAACCTAGAGGACACAAGTGCCTCACCTTATTTTCGATCATAGGGATGAATCTCAAGGCATCGCCCAAAACTTCCTCAGAGAACCACACACTACTGATCAACTATCAGAGCTCACACATATGATTCGGATATTGGGTCTTACCAACATGAAGTGCTCTCACCTAATATCTTTCCTTATGTCTCTTGGGATCATCACCTAGGACGTATCCCACACCATGGGAGATGACAAACAATTGGTCTATTGGGATAATCAGTCCCTCAACCCACATAAATCTAAGTCTCTTCACTTATTATGATTTTCAGATCATAATACTCTCATGTAAATAACCAGGAGTCCCAGAAGTAAGGACTCAAGATACATGGTCTTACTCATAGACCAAATCCATGGTCAAGAGCCAAGGTTGTGTTGTGAGTGAGTCTACATTAGCTAGACATTTAATCTTTGTGTACAAGGTGTAATAACAATTAGCAATCATGTAGATCATTTAATTCACAAACAATATGAATCATATTCAAATTTACGTGGATAGTGGGACCACAACGAGGAAATCCATGGTCAAGAGCCAAGGTTGTGCTGTGAGTGAGTCTACATTAGCTAGACATTTAATCATGGTCAAGAGCCAAGGTTGTGCTGTGAGTGAGTCTACATTAGCTAGACATTTAATCTTTGTGTTCAAGATGTAATAACAACTAGCAATCATGTAGATCATTTAATTCACAAACAATATGAATCATATTCAAATTTACGTGGATAGTGGGACCACAACGAGGAAATCACATAACTCAACCCAAAGATCACACTTAGTAAATACTGTGCATTATAGACCAGTTCGCATATCAGCCGCCCATTATTCTTGTATATGATCCAAAATCTAATAGTTGTATTCATATCACATATACAAGGGTCCATGAGAATAAGTGTGTTAAACAGATCATACTCAATCACAAATAACCTCATATTTCATTCATACATGGAGACCGTTCCATAAAGAAGCATGTATACAAATAATCACATTGAACTCATTAAAACATCATACTTGATTAGGTTGATCCTAAATTATATACAAAGTACATTATGATTAACTAAAGAGTATATACCACGCGTTTTCATGTATTGACTTACAAAATTTCACTAAACGAAGTCATAGAGTGTGAACCACATCATTAATCATACTAAAGTATATTATCATTAATTTCCAATCACAAAGCATGCTATGTGTATAAACTAACAAACATCATAAACTAAGGCTAAGACCTCACGTTTGGCGAGGTGTTCAGCGCACCGAAGCCTGCCTCGACGACTTGCTCAGCGACCGAACTGAGATTCAGCGACAATTCCAGGGGACTGTCTCGGCAACCTCTTCGGTGCACCAAAGCCTATTTGGCTCACTCTTCGGTGCACCAAACCAACTTTGGCGGGGTGTTCATGCTCGACAAACTGTTTGGTTTGATGAACAGTCCGCCTGTGGCCCAGAATGTGTTCGGCGACCCGTTCGGCGCGCCAAACATCGCGAACACCAAAATCAAGGGGGTTTTCTCCCCAAATGAGAATACAAGCCAAGGGAAAACATATGTGTGCATTTGTCAATTAAAATCCAACAAATTTCATTCTCAAATCATGATATTAAACCAACATTCTAGATTAATACATTCAATTCATTTTTCTAACTTCCATTACAACCAAAGGAAACCAATATATGCATTTTTAAATCAAATCTTACACATTTTATTCCTAAAAACATGCTTCTAAACTAATCTTCTAAATCAAGGCTTTCAACCATTCCTAAACATTCAAGGGGCATGCATAAACTAGAAATTAAAGAGAATGAACATAAAAAACTACCTTAATCAAGAATAAAAGTGCGATTATCTACTTACCTTACAAGAATTGCAAGAAAAACTTTCAAGCATGCAAGACCCCTCTCTCCTTCGCCTCCAAGCCCTTCTCCAAGCTCCAAGCAAACCAAACAAGGCAAATGAGAGTAATCTCATGAGATTCTCTCCCCACTCTCTCAAACAAACCACCCTACCCAAGTGTCTAAATCTTGGCCCTCCATCTCACCTACTCCAATCTCAACCCTCCATCTCACTCATTCAAATCCTAGCCTTCCAAACACACCCACTCTAATCCTAGCCCTCCAAACACACTCACTCTAACCACTCTCATTTCAACCACACAATCACAACCACTCTCATCCTAGCCTTACACCTCACCACACAACACAAACAAACAAGATTAAATCAAGGCCACACATCACAATCATGATCTAGAAGGTCAAACACAGAGTCAAACATAGAAAGGGCCATGCTACGGTGTGTAGCACCAAAGCCAAACAAACACAACTGTAATGACCTAAACTCATTATTAGAATTTTTCCCTTTTTATTATCTAATTTTCTGTATTTATTTCGTAATTTTTCC
>JAUPMG010146666.1:0-11118 GCA_031762675.1 Pachysandra terminalis
TTCCCTGACGAGACACTCTCTACATGGGTAATTCGAGAATACATTGATCACCTAGTAAGGGTATAGTGGTACTTACGCTCCTAGAAGGAAAATAGCCGCCAAAGGGAGTTCTCCTTTGAAATATGGATTCAGCAACATACAGTGAATTGCCCTCTAAAAAGGTTATCTGAGACGGATTCTCAGTATGGAAAGCACATGGTGAAAACTTCACCGACTTATCACCGCCTTATAAATATCTGCTTTCTAACCTATTTAAAGGGAGTTTTGTCTTATCTAGGAATGACGACAAGATGGTGACGTTGATCATTGGAACTTGTGTGAAAGTGACACATGTCTGTAGAGATAGTGTTGCTCAAGTTCCAAAGCAACCTTTTGAGAGCAATTTTTAAGGTTTGAAATGATTTGGTCTCTTTTATCTGGAAATAACTTAGCCGTGTTGAAAGACACGCATCGCTCAAGATATTTTCTAGGATCACGTGTCACTCAGGAGCTGCTTAGCACTCGAGGGCCCCCTCCTCTAAACGCTTAGCCGAGTGACACTTGTCCTACTGAGAGTGTAAACTCTCTACAATACCAGTGCCCATCCTCCATTGAAGGGGAGCTAAGACCTGAAACCTGAAACGATAGTGAGAAGGATACACCGAAAGAGAAAGAGAGAAATCTTCAAAACCTGTGAGGTTTTACTGCTCTGTAATTGCATTCACTTCCCTTCCTCAGTTGTTGCTATCCCTCCTTTCCTTCTACCCATTTCTTTTATCAATCTCTACAGTTAGAGATTGACAAGGACCGCTCTTGACAGAACGGCTGCGCGACTGTTTAGGCTGTCTCGAGACAGACTTCCTACCTTACTCTCTAGTTGATGATTGTAATTGGTTCCTTCTAATACAGTTATCCTTTTACAAATCCGTCATCATCAATATGCATTAGCCGTCTCTTCATTAGTGGTTTGCTTACTGAAGAAGCTAACCCTTGATTAGGATAGAGATAACTGAAGATCTTAGAGCAGGTTAAGAGATCATTAGTAGAGTTGATGTGGCCCAATAAGAGTGTAGGCATCATTTGGCGTTCACACGCATGAATTATAGAGTCGACGTGGCCCAATAGAAGTGTAGCCATCGTTTGGTGTTCACACGCTTGAGTTAGGAGACAAAGCAGGTAACCGCTTTATAAATAATGTGACACTTGGGGGTGTATCATATAAGCATAGGGATTAATTAGACCGCCAGATCATTAGTACCATTAGTACGTAATTATTTTTCACACTTGTAAAGTTTCACATCAAATTATGGCCAGTTATGCTTTCAATTTTTGTTTTAAGGTAAATGCCGTCCAGTTTGTTGACTAAATCGTCTGTCATTTCATTTCCTCGTGGTCTTCACTTGGGGTGTAACCAAGAATAGGCTTTCACTATACCATGGCTGTGATTGACTGAAACCAAAAGATCACTTGGTGTTATTTCAAAATTACGAAGATACCACTATCCAAACCAACCAATCTAGGGGTGTACATTTGACACGAATTTTTTCTTGTCAATAGTGCTTTGTCCCGTGCTGTGCGTAATTTTTGAGCGCCAGGCCTGGCACTACGGGTGTCCGTCCAAGCCATGCCGGGCCTGGCTTAGTGCTTTGCCTATTGAGCAAAATTTGAATCGTGCTGGACCGTGTTTGGGCTGTGCCACAGGTCTGAGAATCTAGGCCCAACATAGCATGAACTTGGGTTTGGATCTTAGCAAGGCTAAACACGTGTCATAATAATCAGGCACTATCACAGTGTGTCGGGGCCCGTCCGGTACGCACAGCCCATCCATAACCCTGCCCCAATCACAAGACATGCCACAGAAAAAGCCATAGAAGATTTGTCCAAACAGGTTGGATCCGGCGGCATGAAAACCCACCAAATTTTGGACGTAGATCCTTGTGATGAATCCCATGTGATGAGGGTGTTTGCTGTGATACACCCGGGGTAAAATTATAATTTTGCCTTGTTTTATGAGGACAAAATTATAATTTTACCTCTGGATGTGTTTCACAGCACACACCTTCATGACATGGCCCACACCTTCATGACATGGCCCATGGGATTCATCACAGAGGATCCGCCCTCCCAAATTTCCGATCGACCGACCACCACGACCATCTACTCAAAAACGGAGCCGGATCCACCGTTAACTATGATGATAACTCTCCTGTTAACTCAATAAATGCTTGACACGTTTCGTATACCCCACACAATTTGAAAATGTACATTAAACGCATAGTTAACGGACGTTCTCATGCGTTAGTCCGTTAGCCTTTGGAAAAAAAAAAAAAAAAAAAAACTA
The DNA here is from genome assembly GCA_031762675.1 of Pachysandra terminalis. Classification (NCBI taxonomy): domain Eukaryota; kingdom Viridiplantae; phylum Streptophyta; class Magnoliopsida; order Buxales; family Buxaceae; genus Pachysandra; species Pachysandra terminalis. Next base: position 2,321 of record JAUPMG010146666.1, read on the forward strand.
AAATAAAACACGCTTTTGACTATTTTGTGGTGGGAATGAAAATTTGCGTTCCCGTTGTCTTCTTCCTAAGGTTTTCATAAAGGATGTTTTTATAGCTTTACTCTCTCTCAGAAACATTGTGAAACCCTCTTCTCCGCCGCCGTGCTCGTCGAAGATTCATCCGCCGTGGTGTATTCGATGTTTATTGCAGCTCCATCGGTAGCCAGCATTGCATGGGAAACTATATATGGAGAGCGACGGTTGCTCGAGGACTTGCTACTGCATTGCTCTGTTTCTCTATTTTTCATTTGTCACAAGGATCAACATCTTCAGGGGCTTCCAGTGAGTTACAACTCTCTATCTCCCCCTCTTTAGCTCTACTTAGTTTCATTAACTGTTGTATACATTTTTGCAGGTTTTCTGTGGCATGGTGGGCTTATACCTTCCCTATGACCACTGCATCTTTGGCTACTATCAAGTATGCAGAGCAGGTCCCAGGAGTCCTTAGCAAGGGCCTTGCACTAAGTCTCTCGTTCGTGTCCTCCGCAATGGTGTCTGTGTTGTTTGTTTCCACCCTCCTTCACGCCTTTGTTTGGCGTTCCTTGTTTCCGAATGACCTTGTCATCGCCATCACAGAGGAGGAACAACAATGGTGGTAAAATCTATGGAAAGGAGAAGAATCCCTTCAAAAGAACCTACGACATAAAACGTTGGACGAAACAGTCTCCTCTATCCTTTGTTTCCTTCATCACTAAGCAGAACTCTGTAAGCAAGGATTTTGATGGAGAGAAATAAGGCTAAAATGAATGCCCACATCATATGCTGCAGAGAAAAGGTTTATATCCATTAGTTCTTTGACAAGAAGAGATGATGCTTATAGTCATGGTTACCTGTTTCATCTATATAATCTGAATCATGAACCAGAAACATTATAAATGTACCAGATGAGAACAATACTTAGAGCAGAGAGATTAACAATATTACTCAACTGACAGTAGCCATTTGAGGGTTCCAGCAACTACATGTATCAGTTAGGTGATTAATGTGACATGCTGAATTTTACGTCTAGTGATTTGGATTACTAATTCAATGTTTTGGAATCAGCTAAAAGCTTATTGAATCAACAAGAAAGTGAAATTTTGAAAATCCATGAATATTTTCATATCCCATGATCATAAGATATTACACTACTTAATAACTCTGCAACTGTAACTAATAAGCACATGGAAAAGAAAGATGGTTTTTATATACCCCAAGGTTTGTCATTACACTGGTTAACTGCTACAAGTTGACAAGTTTAATTTTTTCAAAAATAAAATTAAGAAAGGGAAAAACGATATGCTTCAAAGATCCTGTTAGATCCGGTTTTAACAATTAATCTAATTATTGTTAATTATTAGATTAATTGAATTATCTAAAGCATAATAAGATAAGAACACAGCTAATTTTTATGAGGTTCGGTAAAAACCTACTCTTCGGGGTCACGCCAAGATATTGAACAATTTATTAAGTTATCAAGATTACAAATACTAATCGGATTTACACAAAACGAATATTCTCTTTTAATTTCTGTCGCTGCCGTGTAGAATCAACTTCTTGGACTTGTTCAGCGAGCATCACTCGTCTTTATTGTTTGCATAGTTGAACTCCCTTCAATCTGCAGACTGTCTCCTCCCGAAAACTGTCTTCTCCCAAAGACTCAAAGTTCTTCTCCCGAAGAACTGTAAACTTGAACAACTCAAAAATAAAAAACTTGAACTCTGAGAAGTTACTCAACATGCATCTGTTCAGAAGTTTATATAGAGCACCAAGAGAATTGGTTCAAATCTCGGATGAGGATGAGATTTGGAATGTTACAACATTTGTTGCAACAACAGCTGTACGGGAGATCTGATCTAGATTTGTGAGATCTGATTCTGATTTCAAAAACAAGATCTCCTAATTTGTTGAGCTAATCAAATCTTCTGAGATCCTTCAATAGCAATCAAATCTTCTCATCATATCTTAATCTCCTTAGTCAATCAAAATCTCATAGAATTTAGAAACTCCAAACCGAATCTAATTAAGTTGAGATCGAGTCTAACTTTAATTAAAAGTCCCATCTTTAATTAGAAGTCTCTCTTAATAAACGATTGACCAGCTGTAGGTAATCTCCAGAATCTTTGAGAATAATCTTGAATTTTGAATTTGCATATCTCTTGAATATCGTAGCTATGAATGCCAACAAAATAACTCACAATCTCTCCCTTTGGCATTTTTTGGCAAAATTATCAAGCTAACCAATTTTCAACATATTCAGAAATACGATGACCACCAAAACAATAAAAATTAGAAAGTCTGCAAAACAACAATAATCAAGGAAAAAGTGACTTTCAAGGCTAGCAAGAAGACAATGACATTTTAGTAAACATATCAGAGAGTATGAACAAACATATAAGAAAAATTCAGATACAAATTCAGAATTCAGAATTCACATAATAACATAAAGTTTACCCCCTTTTTGTCACAAAAAGTGCCAAAGCCAAGATCCGGCAGTAATCATCTAGAAATTGTCACTGCCGGAAGTATCAGCATCAGCACCAGACCCGACAAGTTGAGCTAACAAACTCTCAATCTTCCTTTCCTTCTTTGCAATCTTCTGTTGAGTAAGCTTGACCTCCTTCAATTCAGCTTCAAAAAATTGAATCATATTCTGTTTATGGACAACTGAAGGTATTGTTGCAACAATAGAAGGGCCAACTTCTTCAGTAGATTGCTCCCCCTGAATGTCATGTACATGTCTTCTAGACAACAGCTTCTGAGAGACCTTGATATGCCTCCTAGGGTTCTCTAGCATCCCAGTGACACCTTTGATCTTCTTTTGAGACATTAGTATCTCAAAAATCAAAGAAGGAAAAGCCAGAATTCCATGAATAGTCTCTACCTCAGCATGCATGACAATGACCTCAAATAGATGTTTTCCCATATCAAATGGTATACCAGTACCAATCATGTATAATAAAGTGGCTAGATCTCGGGAAGCAGAGGTGGAATGTAAGCTAGGAAGCCAATTGACCAGAGTAATCTTCTGTAAAACAGAGTATTTCACACTAAAATCAGCAGAAATGAAAGAGTTTGATTCAGGCCATTTGGTAAGAACCTTCCCAGTTAGATCAGAAATAACAGTATGCATGTCTAAGTCTTGATCCAGTGCTCTTGGTTTGTCAAAAGAAGGGAAGGGACAACCATAATAGTCATTAATGACCAAAGGGGAGAATGCAAACACATGACCTCTCACAAAAATTTTGGAAAACTGTGAAGAAGAGGGATTAGAAATGTCCCGATGTAAATGTGAATAAAATTTCAGAACTACATTCCTCACATAAGGTTTCACCATAGAGACAGTCCCAAACAACCCTCTGTCCTTGATCAACTGAACTATCCCTACATTCTCATGATCTTTCATGTTGATCACCCTTTCCGAATGCAATTTCCTTTTAGTAACAAAATCACACATTTTCTCATTGAAATCAGAATAAAATTTTGAAGAGCTGGCTTGAGATAACACATACCCGGGGTCTGTCTTCAGGGAGGGCTTTTTCTGTTTTGCAGTCTGCTTTGTAACCCTTGAAGATGGAGAAGACGTTTTTTGCTTAGCAGTCTTCGTTTCAACATGTGAAGAGGGTGTGTTCCCCTTAGGGACAGTGCCCTTTGAAGGAACTTCAAACACATCATCAGAATCGGATTCATCCTCCATAGACTGAGCAGATTTAGGGCTAGATGTTCCATGCAATGGAACTTGAATCTTGGAATAGGTTCGAGAAGGGTACCATGAGGGAAACCCTAGAGCAAGAACATGCTCCAACGCCAATGGCGAGGCTGAAGTCGGCTGAGACGAAGGCAAATTCAGTACTGATGGATGAGACGTGTCCAATGAAGCTATATTTTGAGATTGTCCCGCCTTAGGATCAGAAATCGCTGGAATGGGAAACCCTTGACTTGAGAAAAACTCTGTCCTGTGTTTGGTCATGCCTGATTTTGAAGAGGAAGAACCAGTCAATGAGGTTCCTTCTTTCCTTTTCTTGGCAGTTGCGGCTGACAAACCACTACACGCATTCCTAGTGCTAACCATCTTTGGGTATCTTGCAAGCTGGAAACCTCTTCTCACAACCATTGAATCTCTTGGTCTCAAAATTGATTAGTTGAAGGGTCATTTTGCTTTCCTTGAGAAATCTCTCTCTTGTTTTCAAGAAAGGTCAAAGCTCGAAATGAAGCTTTGAAACAGCTCAACATTGACTGTCAAGAGTTAGAGAAGAAGAGAGAGAGTACTGCATTGCTCATACAAACTCTCGAGAAAGCAGAAAAAGAGTTAGAAGAATTTGAACAACATGTCCAATTATTAAAGTCAGAGGTAGAGGAAAGGAACAAAAGGATTTCTGAAGTTTCAAATGTAATCGTTTCTTTCAGAATGTTACCAAAAGATTTGTATTCTCAAAATTGATATCAATAAAGTGCTTTTCTTTTTGGCATTTTTACATCTTATTACAATTATATTCCTTCCAAAATAATAATGTTTTAGCCACTTTCCATTGACTAACTCTTCTTGTGCATTCTCTTCAAGTAAAATGATTTTGTAGTATCCTGACGGATAAGCTTCAAGAATTTCGAAAGGTTCATCCCATCTTTGCGCGGATTTAGGCTTAATAGTGTTGCTCCTTTCGTAGAATGAAGCTCGAAACACTAATTCACCAACATGAAACTCTCGAGGAGAAACTTTCTTTTGATAAGCTTTTGAGATAACCTGATGATACTGAAGGTTGTTGGTTAAGGCTTGTTGCCTTTTCTCACTTAAATCATTTAACTGCTGCATTCGAATTGCCACCAAGTCATGTGTGTCCCAATCCAATTTAGCAGTATGAAGTATCCTTGCTAAGGAAATTTGTAGTTCCACAGGTAAAACAACTTCCATTCCGTACACCAATGAAAATGGAGTTGATTTCGTGGCTTTGTGTTTTGACACTCTGTATGCTCATAGCACATCAAACAAATGCTCATGCCATTGATTAGGATGATCATAAGTTAATTTATTCAATAACTTGATCAAAGTCTTGTTTGTAGCTTCTGCTTGCGTATTGCCTTGAGGATAATACCTTGTAGACTTGTTGTGAATTATGTTATACCTTGCAAGCATTTCTCGAACTGAACGATTTAGAAATGAAGAACTGTTATCAGTAATGATTCTTCGAAGTACTCCTCCTCAAGCAATGATGTATTCTTTAATAAACTGAACTACAGCAGGTTCGGTTGCTTTCTTCGAGGTACTCCTCCTAGAAAGTGAGTGAGCAAATTTCTTACCAGAGTGAGGGAGAGGTTTAGGTGCTGGTGATTCTTTCACATATATTGTCCTTGAAGTTGAGCTTTCACTAGTATAGCGTAGACCATGATGATCACCACTTGTCTTTCCCAGTGATAGTATGTGATCTAGCTTGACCGTGCCTGAATTTAGCATCTTCACGGTCTTCTGGGTGTTTTCCAGTTCAGTCCTGATCTCTATGAGTTTTCTTTCATTTTCAGCAACAAGAAATTCATAGTTGATCGCAGTCCTCTTCATTACTTCCTTTTCCTTTGTAAGCTCAACAACTTGCTTTTCCAGTGACTTATTCAGTTTGCAGACCTTGACCCACTTGCTGTACATCTCCCTGTACGCTTTTTGGATAGCATCAACACTCAGGTCTTCATCGTTACTAGAGTCCTCAGATTCAGAATCAGTGTTGACTAATTTGGACTCTTCATCATCTGCCAGAGTTGTTGCAGTATTTGTTGCAACATATTGTTCAATAATATTAGCAGAATCCTGTTTCACCTCCTGACTTGTGATGAATGCAACATGATTGTTCATGTGCTCTTCACATCTTCCTGACTGTCATCTGACTCCTCATCACTTTAGGTGATATTTAGGGATTTACCCCTTTTCTTGAGTGTATTGGCGCACTTAGATTGAATGTGCCAAAAATATTCACACTTCTGACATTGTATTCCTTTGCCATTTTTCTTAGCATCAAAAGGATCGACAACAACTTTGTTTTTCTGAAAGTTGTTGAATTTTTTAGAATTTGAAGTTTTATTTCTCCTGTTCATCTTCTTCAGAATTTTGTTGAAATTCTTTGTCAGTAAGGCAAGAGATTCAGCCACATCTTCTTTGTCATCAGACTCTTCTTCTTCCTTGGGATTCTGAACTTTAGCTTGAAGAACGATGCTTTTCTCCATTTTATTTTGCTTCAGATTCATCTAAAAGGACTGCAACAAGCCCATTAATTCATACAATCTCATAATGCTCACATCTCGGGCTTCTTCAATAGTGGTGACTTTGTATGAAAACCGTTCAGGCAGTGACCTTAGAGTTTTTCTTACAAGTTTTGTCTCAGAATATTTTTCTCCAAGAGCAAAGGCTTCATTAGCTATGTCACATAGCTTAGAATTAAAGTCCGCAAATTTTTCATTCTCATGCATCCTCAAATCTTTGAACTTGGAAACCAACATCTGGAGCTTTGAGAGTTTTACAGTCGTGGTTCTTTCATGAGTAGTCTGTAGGGTATTTCATGCATCTTTGGCTAATTCACATGTAGAGATAAGCTTGAATTGATTTGCATCAACACCATTGAAAATGGCATTCAAGGCTTTTGAGTTGTTGTTAGCCGATCGGTCTTCATCAGCAGACCAAGTCTCCTCAGATTTGGGAATGATATTATTCTCAGTGTCAATTGTGGTAGGATGAGTCCAGCTAGTCAGTATTGCACGTCAGGATTTTTCATCAATAGCCTTGATGAAGGCTTTCATTCGAGCTTTCCACTATGAGTAGTTCGTTCCATCCAACAATGGGGGACGTGAAACAGATCATCATTCCCTTAGAAAATCCATTGCCTGCAAACACAGATCTTGTTCCCAAATCTCACCAAACTTGTTAGTGACCCGCTCTGACACCAATTGTTAGATCCGGTTTTAACAATTAATCCAATTATTTTTAATTATTAGATTAATTGAATTATCTAAAGCATAATAAGATAAGAACATTGGCAATTTTTACGAGGTTCGGTAAAAACCTACTCCTCGGGGCCATGCCCAGATATTGAACAATCCATTAAGTTATCAAGATTACAAACACTAATCGGACTTGCACAAAACGAAGATTCCCTCTTAATTTCTGTCGCCGCCGTGTAGAATCAACTTCTTTGATTTGTTCAGCGAGCACCACTCGTCTTCGATGTTTGCATAGTTGAACTCCCTTCAATCTGCAGACTGTCTCCTCCCGAAGACTGTCTTCTCCCGAAGACTCAAAGTTCCTTTCCCGAAGAACTGTAAACTTGAACAACTCAAAAATAATAAACTTGAACTCTGAGAAGTTACTCAGCACGCATCTGTTAAGAAGTTTATATATAGCACCAAGAGAATCTGGTTCAATCTCAGATGAGGATGAGATTTGGAATGTTGCAACAACAGCTGCACAGGAGATGTGATCCAAATTTGTGAGATCTGATTCTGATTTCAAAAACATGATCTTATAATTCGTTGAACTAATCAAATCTTCTGAGATCCTTCAATAGCAATCAAATCTTCTCATCACATCTTAATCTCCTCAGTCAATCAAAATCTTATAGAATTTAGAAACTCCAAACTGAATCTAATTAAGTTGAGATTGAGTCCAACTTTAATTAGAAGTCTCATATTTAATTAGAAGTCTCAACTTTAATTGGAAGTCTTTCTTAATAAACGATTGACCAGCTGTAGGTAATCTCCAGAATCTTTGAAAATAATCGTTGCCATAATGCCAACAAAATAACTACCAGATCTGAAACCTTGACACTGTACAACTCCAGATTGTTTTACATTTTTTTTTATTGAGTAATGGACATGACCTTGTACTAATGATCCCTTAATTTGAATATTCAAATTGGACCAATAAGGAGAAGCCACCTGGCAGGCTCCCGGGCATAATCTATCAATTTCCCGCCTGAGTATATATATCCGAATTTGAAAAGGCAATTTGATCTTATTCTAAAAAATCCGAGAATAGACTTTATGATCTAATCTCGAGACTAAGACAATTTGATCTTATTCCAAATCCGAGAATAGACTTTGTGATCTAATCTCGAGATTGAATAAAGGCAATTTGATCTTATTCTAAAAAATCCGAGAATAGACTTTATGATCTAATCTCGAGATTGAATAAAGGCAATTTGATCTTATTCAAAAAAATCCGAGAATAGACTTTATGATCTAATCTCGAGATTGAATAAAGGCAATTTGATCTTATTCTAAAAAATCCGAGAATAGACTTTATGATCCAATCTCGAGACTGGACAAATTGATCTTATTCCAAATCCGAGAATAGACTTTATGATTTAATCTCGAGATTGAATAAAGGCAATTTGATCTTATTCTAAAAATTCGATAATAGACTTTATGATCTAATCTCGAGACTGAGACAAATTGATCTTATTCCACATCCGAGAACATACTTTATAATCTAAATCTCGAGATTAATAAGAGACTATCCTAAATTGAAGATAGGAGTAATGATCATCACCTAACTAGAGGATCACATCGATTACATCAAAACCCTTACACTGAATATTTATCTAAGAAGCAATGACATAGCTTTGGTCATAAAGTAACATAAACTGCTTTGGGACAATCATACATCAAGTATAAGACACCCGAGATCACGTGTTTTTGTTGTGCTACAAATTCAAATATGACTTTACTCGATGTTGCGAAGTATTGCACTCATAATCGAGTTAAAATCATTATCCTTAGAATATCGAGCTCGGGGACAATACCCC
>JAUPMG010146687.1:0-11118 GCA_031762675.1 Pachysandra terminalis
GCCTGGGAGATGCCACATTGCCTGGTTCTGACCCTATTGAGGCATCCAGGAGGAGGTAGAATTTTTGATATTTTGCTGCCATATTATGAAGAGTATTTTATATGCCAGTGGTGGAGCCAGGAAAATTTCCCTTTTTTTTTTTTAAAGGGGGGAAAAATTCGTAATTATATATATAATCCAACCTGAAAAAAAAACTATTAAGTATTATTGATTTTTTACTTTAAGAATTGTATAAAACTGAAGCTTTTGTCACAAATTTGTGAGAACAATTATATAAAAATTGCTAAAATAAAGAATAGTTAGGTAAATATAAAAATAAACGTTTATATGTTGAACTGTTTTTTTTTTCTTGATAAAACACTACTAATATATTGTAGTGATGAAAAGGAGAAGGAACAATATAAATAGAAAAATAGGAAATGGGTGAATATTGATGAATGTTTAGATAAAGGAAAAAAACAAAAAACAAAAAATCATCATCATATGCCTTATCCCAACTAGTTGGGGTTGGCAAGAAGAATTCTGTTCATCCATCCCAATCTAAAAAAATCATATCTTTAGTCAAATTACGAGTATGCAAATCCTTTTTGATCCCCTCCATCCCATCGTTTTTGAGTGACTCAATTTACAAGTATGCAAAAAAACCGTATCTTCTTTTGGGTTTTCCTCTTCCCCTCTCAGAACCTTCAATGATTTCTTTCTCACACCTCTTCACAGCCACTTCCGTGGGTCTTCGCTTTACAAATTATAAGGTTGTATAATTATTTTTTGATAAACCACTATTAATTTAATATAGTGATAAGAAGAGATTGATGAGAACAAAATAAATTAAAAAATAAAATACATAAAAAATATTGGCAAAAAGAAATTATTTTCTTACAAACCTTAAAATTGAAGTGAATATCTTTTTTTTTTTTTTTTTTTTTCTATTTTTTCTCCTCTTCTTAAAATCTCAAGAGCTTCTCAAACATCTCAATGTGTGGAAGTCCTTGTAATAATACTTGACAGTACCTTGGATAATCTCAAACTTGTTCATCTACATTCTCTTGTTTCCTGAATCCTTAAAACTTATCAAAAAGAAGTTCAAACTAAAATACTTGCTCACACATAAAAGAAAAAAAGACACTAACAAAGATAAAGAAGGCAATAGACAGTTCCTATTTTTGGTAACTAAAATTTAATTATGTAAAAGTGCAAGTTTGATATAAATTAGAACTTTTTGCATTTTAACATCGCTGGCCGGTGGTTGTGATTGCCCTCTTGCAACATCCACTTCTCATGTACAGAATAAACAATCATAGTAATTACTAGTAAATAACTAAATAATCCACTGGCTATAAAAGGTTGACTAACTGATGGTTGAGAAAAGACAATCTACTGAACCTTTTGTGATAGTTCATTTAGTTTTTGGCTTATGACATAAATGGTAGCTCACCATCTAAAAAATCACCAGAGTGCATGGGAAGCCATGCCTATGATCACCTGTAAGGTTACAAAACTATTGTAACTTTTCTGTGCTGGTAATTTTATTGGCCATGTTTTAAGCATGCATGTTTATTATGCCAATCTACAGAGAAAGGGGAGCTCGGGCATTGGAAGAAAGACTAGTAGCAGAAAGATTGTTTACGGGGGAACATGCAGAAGAGTTGTCGCACAGAGATGCCACGGACAGTGTTTGAGGTCTCCCGGAATTTGATGACTTTCAACTCAAGTAACTACACTGTTCACTACAATGGTAACTCAATAGGTAGCGCAATTTTTGGAGATGCTCTTCTGAATCTGAGGTTGTTTTGTTGTGTCATACCATGGACGTGATCCTCCTGAAATGGAATACTACTCACTTTTACGCTTTTGCAGTTCTCGTGCAGATGTTCGTCAATGTTCTGTATCCAATACCATGCATGTATAGGGTTTCTTAGAGAAGACTACTTGAAATTATGGCCATTTACATCTGTAGTTAACAAAATAGGTAGGTATCGAGAATGTTGGGAGAACTTGCATGTAAATTTTATGGTTGGATTTGGCATCTTGGGATGTGTTATAAACTGATCAACAGAAAGTACATTTGTCCCTAAAGTCATCTATCCTCTAGTTAGTGAAATCCAAATTCCATGTACATTTAGGCTGCCACTTTTTTAAGCTACAAGTATATTTGGAAACATTCAACGGGTAAGTTATTACCCGTAGGCAGTGCAGGAAGATAGTCTATAGTCACTTCACTTTTGTGGGAAGTTTGCAGGAAGATAAGCCTATAATTGAGTCGCTTGTCCAAAAATATACCCAAAAGCATTAGCAGGCCAGCTGATTAGAATTGTTAGCGGGAGCAAATCGCCTGCGATATTTGGTGCGATGTTTCCTGCAATACCAGTTGCCATGTAAGTAACATTAATAAGGGTGACTTATTATTTATAAAACCTTTAAGAGAGGTATCAACCTCAAACTGTCTTCTACCTTTACCTGCTTCCACCTTAACCGATAACGGCTTGTGCACGTAGCGTCCCATGATTGATAAACTGTCTTCTACTTTACCCATCTTAGTTCTTCCACGACGTGCCAGTAGCCATGTAAACTCAAAAGCTTGAGATACGAGCCATGCAAGTCATGTTAGTTCTTCCACGACGTGCCAGTAGCCATGTAAACTCAAAAGCTTGAGATATGAGCCACGCAAGTCATGTAGGGACCTCATTAGGCAATACTGTAATATGATTTACGGTGAAATGACTCCACACTAAGCCTTGTTGAGCAAGAAACCACACAATTTCCTAATAAGCAATAACGTAAACTCAAATTGGTACACCACGTGGTGTGTGGTGTGGTGCATGTAGTTGACTTTTGATGGAGTCCCAACCATCTTTAGAGTCAAGATAGAACATTTATTGCCAAAAGATGCGTTCAATTCAGTTTGAGGATCTAATTGTGTTGGACCCTAATAATATATAGCCAGAGCTTGAGATCCAAAGCACCGGAGGATTAATGGTCACATGAGGCAGCTTTACCAAAAAGAAAACGAGTAGCGTATCTAATACAATATTACTATCTCTTCCCTTGTCAAGAAGGCTCCAATTGTTGAGTGTAGGGCTCGCAAGCTAAAAACTGCACACCCAATTGTCCCATGTGGCTAGTCTCTGGTCTATTAAAGCCAGTAGAGCTGGTCTCTTTAAGTGCAAGTGACCCATTGCTTCCTAAATCATACCTTTTATGTGATATAGTTTACTCCATAAGCAAGCATTATGGCTAAAATGAAAACCATCTAATTACACTTGTAAGTAGGGGTGCAACTTGGGTAGGTCAGCTCGAAAATTGACTAATCCAAACCGACTTTTGTTCGGTTTGGGTTAGGTTTTTATACATTTGGTTTAGTTTTGGTTTTGAAATTATAAAACCAAATTAGATTGGTTTGGTTTTGGGTTGAAATCCGATCCATGGTGTATGAACCTCTAAATCAAACTGAACCAAACCGATTTAAATTGCATTATGGTTTATATGTAAGTTATAAGATATGTTATATTTTATATTGTTGTTATGTGGAGATTGATGCTACTGAGCTAACCAGGAAGTACTGATGATCCAATCACTACTGTCGCCGGTCATTTTTTTGGAGAACTAGGGATATAATAGTAATCTCACTTCTATTATGTTTAGCCCTAATTACAGGATATTTATTCATACTTTCGTGGCTGCTATTTGTAACACATTGTTTTGGGTTTTGTAGAATAGTAGAATTGGGTGTGCATCCGTGGGCATAGGCACAATTTTTGCCAAACCATGTAAATCTGTGTCTTTATGTGCTTGATTTCTTCTTCATCGTTTTATCTTTCTTGATATATGATATTTTACTTTCATGTAACTTAAAAAAAAAAAAACATTGTATTAACCCGATCTAACTTGAAACTGCAATTTGGTTTGGGTTGGTTTTGGTTTTGGTTTAGGATTTTCTATTTCAATTCGGTTTGGTTTTCAGGTTGAGGAAGTCAGTTCTCAATTCGGTTCGATTCAGTTTTGCGTTAATCTTCACTAACCTCAGTTCGATTTTGGGTTGATGTCAATCCGAACCAAACCAAACCTAGTAGCACCCCTACTTATTAAGTCCATTTGATTTAATTAAATTCCTAAAAACAAACAAACAAAAAAGTCCATCTTCTCTCTGGTCATCACTTGGAGAAGAGGCTTTAACAGCTTAACATCAGCAACAATTATTCTCGAATGGGTAATTAAGTTTTTGCAAGAATTATATGTTGTACGAAAGTAAACCATGTATTAGTCAAGCACACAATCCAAATGGCCTATTGAGTAGTAGCAGGAAAGAGCTGTGCTAAGCTGTTTGGGTATATATATATATATATATATATATATATAGAGAGAGAGAGAGAGAGAGAGAGAACTCACGTGAATTAAGCCGAACTCCAAGGCTTAGTTCCCTCTTTCTTTCTTCTATAAAGACCTCATTGAACTTCCCATCCTTTCATCATCCCATTCTTTCCACTTCTCTCTACTTGAAATCAACAACAGAAAAAAGAGAAACAGATCAAAAGGAATATGGAAATGGATGGGAGAAAGCTATGTCTTTTGGTGGCTTCCCTCCTTGTATTCATCTCCATGCAATCCACCTTTGTTCAGAGTCAAGGAAATGGCAATGGTAATGGAAAAGGAAACAATGAGAAGAAGGGGGTCTATGATGCAGCTTCTACCCATTACATTGTATTGACACCCAAGAGAGGGACAGGGCAGGAACGAGCTTTCTGCTTAGCGAGAGGTCGGTGCAACCAAAAGACCCTTGAGTGTCCTGTTGAGTGCACTCAGAGGAAGCCTAAGAAGAACAAGAAGGTTAAAGGATGCTTCATAGACTGCAGCAGCAAGTGTGAGACTACTTGCAAGTGTAAGACTACTATCATTTTTTCTTACTTGCAAGTGCAAGACTACATACAACAAAGATAGAGAATTTTACTTTAACTGCACTTCGTACTCTCTAATATGATCATTTGATTAGATTGAAAGACATGATAAAAGTTTTAAGTTGAAAGAAAATTAAGACTGGAAACATAAGATGCTTACATATGAGGCTGTCTACTAACTTTTTGTTAGAGATAATGGCTCATATTCACCTAGATCAAAAGGGAAGGAGCTCTATAGGGGCAGAGCAAAGCGGAGCACCATGGAGAGAGGTTCCTCCTTGGATTATATGTAACTCGTTGGTATTGGGAACCATCCGCCTCCTGCGGTACGGTAAGGGTATATTGGGGATTTTCCCTATATATCGAGGTGGATTATAAGTTGTAACCCTAATTCGTTTTTAACATGGTGGAAACTACTTCTTTCCCATGGACGTAGACGGTAGCGGATCAGGTGCGGCTAGCGTTGTGCTGCGTGAGGCACTCTATTGGCCCACTACACATGAAAAAAAGGAAAAAATCTAAAGGAAAATTACATATAAATCTTATTTTACAGTTTTATCTTCTTTTCAATCATCTATAATTTTGCTACCTACTTATCCTTCTTATTTTACAATTTATTTATCATTTCAGTCTTAAAACAGTGCCAATTAGGATAAAACAATATTCTAAAAACAAAAGATTAAAATTAAAACTTATAAAAATACTCAAATAAATTTAATTTTAATTTTAATTATTTGATTTTAGAATTTGCTTTATCCTAATTCACACTATTATAGGACTGAAATGACAAATAAATTGTAAAGTAAGAAGGATAAGTAGATAGCAAAATTATAGAGGTCTAAAAAAAAGATAAAACTGTAAAGTAAGGTTTATATGTAAATTTCCCAAAATCTAAAACAATTTGTTCTTGTTTGTACACATGAAGTTGGGTGACGTGGCCCAATAGGGTGTCGCCTGTATTCACCCACACCACAAAACCACCCGCATGCATTTGATCTGTACTCGACGTAGGTTTTGCTAAAAGGATGAAGATCTTTTGTAAACCTCGTGTGAACCTCACTTGAGGTTGACACGTGTTCCAAGCAGGCCCACAAAAAAGGGTGGCCTTCACCAGTTAAGGTAGAAACCAATTTAAGGTTTGTAGGTCTCTTAGGGTTTTAGAAATGTCAGTCATCCTTCTTTGTGGGAACAAGTGTCAACCTCGTGTGAGGTTCGGAGCGAGATCGTCTGTTATGAAGATCCCTGTTATGCTCCTGTTATGTGCACAGGAGCATCACACGTGTCCTAAGGGGCCCATCACATTAACTTGTGACCTGCCAAACTGATTAATGTGATGGGCCCCCTTGGGTTCACCTTTTTCTTAGGGTTTTTAAAATGGCAGGTCACTAATTAATGTGGTGGGCTCCCCATAACACGTGTTATGCTCGTGTGCACATAACAAGAGCATAACAAGGATCTTTATAACCGACGATTCCGTTCCGTGAGGTTCACACAGCCTAGGTTCCTAGAAGATCCTCGTCCTTGTCAAACCATGGATACCTGTGTGCATTGTTTTGATCTTTTGTTTAATGTGTTTATTATTATTGCTTGATCCTCATCAACATTTCTGATGTGAGTTGTATATTTTTTGGCAGGGAGGACACCCAAGTGTAATGGATATGGCTCTGTCTGTTACGATCCTCGGTTCGTCGGCGGAGATGGAGTGATGTTCTACTTCCATGGAGCAAAGGGAGGTGATTTTGCCCTTGTATCTGATACTGACCTTCACATCAATGCTCACTTCATTGGAACCCGCCCTGAAGGAAGAACTCGCGACTTCACCTGGATCCAGGCCCTCTCTGTCATGTTTGATGCTCACACCCTTGTCATTGCTGCCAAGCGAGTTTCTCATTGGGATGACGACATCGACGCTCTCATTGTCCAGTGGGATGGTCAGATGGTTGAGGTACCAAACGATGGAGAGGCAGAATGGAGAACTGTTAAAGAGAGAGAGGTAGTAATAGAAAGAACAAATGACACTAACAGTGTAAGAGTGACAATATCTGGGCTAGTAGAGATGGATGTGAAGGTGACACCAATTGGAGAAAAAGAGAATAGGGTACACAGCTATCGGTTGCCGTCTGATGATGCCTTTGCACACCTGGAAACGCAATTCAGGTTCGCCAACTTGACAGAATTGGTGGAGGGAGTGTTGGGACAGACTTATAGGCCAGACTATGTTTCTCCTGTCAAGATAGGAGTCCCCATGCCGATGATGGGTGGCGAGGACAAGTACTGGACATCGTCGATCCTTTCTCCCCTTTGCAGGGCTTGCAGGTTCCAAAAACCATCTGGGGTAGCTCAGTACAAATAAAGAGGTGCAATTTATAGATATAAAAATAATAAAAAAATTTCTATATACACCAAACAGACTTCATTGTTCTTCATGTAATAAGATATCTTGATTTGGGTCTCAGCTTTGTTTTCTGATTAAGATTTGTGAATAAGAGATATCACCATTTGCCCATGGAATCTTCTTGTTTTTGATGTATTAAGTCTCTATTTCATTCATGTCACAGAATAAGAGTTTAAAAAAAAAAAAAAGTATATCTGAAGTGGGAAGTATATCGATTCCTATCTCAGTAACAAAGCATTTATTGATGGAGTTGATGTAATAAAACTCCTATTAAATTTTTCTTATGTGTGTTCATGTGTAACTCTATCAATGTTGTTTTGTATTGCTATATCTTTTATCTATTGCCGGTCTCAAGCACATATAAAGGAGGAGGACTGTGTCAAGTTGGCAACCAGTGCAAAGCTTTTGCGAAATCTCTTATGACACAAATCCTAAAACATAAGTGCCTTCTTATTTGTGCATAACAAAATTCATCTTGCCAGCCCCAACTAATTGGGATATTGAATTATGTTTTTGTTTGTGCGTTGGTGTGTAGTTTCAAAATTGAAACATGGGTGTTGATGAAGTTATCTCAAAATGCCATTCTATTAGAGATAGTGGGTGACTCATATTTACTAGTCTCTAGATCTAAGGAGGAAAGACCTGAGGGGCCGGAGCCCCCTGGTACGATAAGGGTATATTAGAGATTTGTCCTATATATCAAGTAGGAGTTGTAACCCTAATTCGTTTTTGACATACTGGAAACTTTTTCTCTCCCGTGGAGGTGCCGTTCCACCAATAGTAGTATTGGTGTACAACGCATCGTGCTTTAGTCTATCCACCTTGTTTTTTTGGCACTAAGTTGTGTCGTGCCCATGCCGTGAAACTTAGGCACGGTGCTGTCCAACATGTGCCATGCCTTGGGCATAGCTTAATCAGGCCAAATTGTGTCGGCACGTAAGAGATCCAGCCCGTTGTACATTAAAGCAATCTAATAAAAAAGTAATTAGGGCTGAGGACGTGACTAGTAGCTCGAATCAGGAAATTCTTGAAAGTGTGATCCACTTGTTTTTCGAGGCCTCAAGTCCGCTATGTGTCACTAGAGCTAGCAACTTTCAACTTGACCTGTTAACCTATTCGAATTTAATAGATTTGGATTTAAGTTTTCAACCTATGGGTCGAGTTCGGATTGATTATTTTCAGCATGCCAATAAATCTATTGGATTTAGGTTAACCCATTTGACCTATCGGATTATTATACTATACGTTTTACTATTTTAGTATACCTTGAAAAATGTATACCAACTGTACATAGTTGCATATATAAAAAAAAATAGGGTGTAAGTTATATTGCATTATTGTTGTTTATATGGGATTAAATAAAATCATAGGAAAAAAATAATACCAAATTATAATTTACAATATCATTGCAACAAGACATTAGATGATATATTTAAAAATAAATAATAAAAAAAATAGTAAAATTGACGGTTCAAAACGGATCAAACAAGTTGAGGCAGGTTGGATGCGGATTTGATTATTTCAACCTATATATTAAATGGATAAATTTGGATTGAGTGCTAAGCCGTTAACAGTAACACTTCCATCAATCCGACCCGAATCCGCTCGAACGCCCAATTGCCCACCTCTAATTTCACACACAACGGGACCTGGTTTAAAAGACTTGTAACAAGCCCTTGTATTGCAGAGTGCGACCCCATCGGCTCTCAGTGGGTTTGATTGACGAGGTCGTCGGAAGCAGACAAATTCAAAATAGAAGAAATGAGGAGCAGAAGATTAGCAGTGTACAGAAGAAACCAATACAAGAGGAACAATGGGAATGAGATGAAGAACAGGGACTCGGAGATTGTGAGCGTGCCTTCTTCTTCGGTTTCCGAGAAACCAAACGAAGACGAAGAAGAAGAAGAAACAAAGAGCATCTGCAATAACAACAACAACAGCTCGAGTCAAAACAACAATAGTAAATCCAAAGGCATAAGCAGAGTGGAAAAGGAGGAGGAGGTTGAGGACGAAGAGATTGCAGAAGAAGAAGAAGAAGAAGGTGTGGAGAATGGGGAGATGGAAAAGAAGAAGAGCGTTTCGAGTAGTAATGGATATCGATTCCCAATGCATCGCGTCAAACGGATCATAAGGAATGAAGGTGATGACTTCCGCACCACTAGTGAGGCCGTCTTTCTCATCAACAAAGCCACGGTACATCCCATTCCTTCTTCCACTCTTACTTTTAGATATTGATGTTTTGTCATGTTGCAAAGTGAATTTGGTTTCTTGTTGTGGAATAGGATCTGTATTAGGGTTTTGTAATAGGATTTCAAATTATTTTACGTATTTTAATTTTTTTTTTCCTTACGCAGTTCGTCTTAGGATTTCTGTCTTAACTAAAAGAACATAAGCAGCTGTTAATTTAGTGGAACATACATGAATGTTTGTAGTTAATTTTGCTTGTGTTGTTCGTCGTGACGAATTGCAATTTTTGCATCCATATAAAGGTCTATTATTGGTGTAAAGATAGATGACGAAAATTGAATAGAATTTTGCACATTATGTGTTTTTGAGGTCAGGTGTGACTTCTCTTATTTCTCTGGTATTGGTGAGATTCCATTACCGACCCTTGCTTCAGATTGGTGAGATTCCAATCTGTTCAAAGTTCTGGCAGTGAGATTCTGTCAGATTATCCTTCTCTTTCTTTTTAGTCTTTCTTATTTTCTTTATTATTCAAACCTATATCCGAAGAGCTTCCTATTGTCCTGCATCACTTTTCTTTCATTGCTTTAGTTTGTGAAGGTAGGCAAGGAGCTTGATGTTAGGAAGTGGTTATGGAAGAAGAGTGGGGCTTTCACATAATCACTTTATACTAATTTTTTTTATCAGTAAATATTATATTATATTAAAATGGCACAAAAGCCAGAAACTGTACCGTAAGTATTTGATATACAAGTATTGGAAAAAATTAAGCACCCTTTACATGCTATTCTATGAGTCCCAAACTCCCAATCCAATCCCCAAAAACAGTCAAAATCAGTGTATTTAATTTTACTAAATTCAGAGTATTCGGAAACCCAGAAAAAAAGTAAAGATAGCTTATTGTCTATCAACTTTTGAACTTCTTTCTCCCGTCCTTTAAATATTCTCTGATTCCTTTCGCACCAAAAAGTCCATGAATTAGCC
Source organism: Pachysandra terminalis (assembly GCA_031762675.1). NCBI lineage: Eukaryota > Viridiplantae > Streptophyta > Magnoliopsida > Buxales > Buxaceae > Pachysandra > Pachysandra terminalis. The sequence continues at coordinate 10,456 of JAUPMG010146687.1, forward strand.
GTTGGACATAAATTCCATAAAATGGCACTCCTTTTCCTTCCCCTTTTCTTCTTTCTCCATCCTCAACCCTTAAGAGCCTTCTCAAACTCATGATGCATGACCCAATTCAACCTGAATTTGGTGATAAAAAAAATACCAGATCCTTCTGGTCACATCGCAATTAACAAGTAAGTTAGACACCGATTCATCCTCCTTTTTGCACAAGCAGCACCTAGAGGCTATAGCCCACCCTTTCCGTTTAAGATTGTCTTCCGTGAGAATCTTATTCCGAACTGCTGTCCTTAAGAAGAACGAAACTTTTGTTGGTACCTGGGTTCCAAATCAGCTTCCTAGGGCCCTCCCATCTTACTTCCTCCTCCATAGAGTGATGCACTGATTTCACCGTGAAGTTACCTTCATCCACCTCCAAACTCTTAGATCCTCTCTCTCTCTCTCTCTCTCTCTCTCTCATCTTACTTCCTCCTCCAAAGAGTGATGCACTGATTTCACAGTGAAGTTACCTTCATCCACCTCCAAACTCTTAAATCCTCTCTCTCTTTCTCTCTCTCTCCCCCCCCCATCTTACTTCCTCCTCCAAAGAGTGATGCACTGATTTCACTGTGAAGTTACCTTCATCCACCTCCAAACTCTTAAATCCTCTCTCTCTTTCTCTCTCTCTGGCGC
>JAUPMG010146708.1:0-11117 GCA_031762675.1 Pachysandra terminalis
TTCTCCGTCGAACACCAGCCAGTTGTCTCCTAGGCTCAGTCGCTGCTCCAACAGAAAAGATCAAACCGAGATCATCATGTAGGCAATTTTATTTTCTAATTAATCATAATAACCAATTGATCGATCAATCAATGATGTTTGCATGCTAAAGAAGATCTAGAGAAAGAGACGGATGTTTGTAAATAAGTATTACCTTACGGCGGATAGTGAGAAGAGACTTGCCGATAGCATCCATTAGCACGATCTCATCCTTATTACCGGCGGTATAGTTATCAACGCGAAATACGAGGTTTCCTTTAGAATCGAACACCGTGAAACCGTTGCAGCTGAAGAGCAGCGATTTCTTCCATACCGTGAGGACACCCAATTGTCCATCAGATACCGGCTTTGAGCCCTCCGGAACTGTAAGATTCGGATACACCTTCGTCATTTCCGATGTACGCCGGCGGATAAACCAGAATCGATCTGTTAAATTAATGAACCGATTGAGAGAGTTGTTGGCTCGTCCCAGCTCGTATCACAATTACCTCTTGGTGATACCAAATGATCGTAATGAACCACCAATATTTATACGGCAGATGATCGAATTTGACCTCAAAGACAAATCTATAGAAAACAGAGGCGCACTATCGAAAAGGCCTCCGTGTGGGCCATGAGAGAGAGAGACGGAGAATTAAACAAAGAGAAGAAGAGAGAGTGTGAGAGAGAAAGGTGGATGATGACGATGAAAATGAATATAAACAAATAAATAAATCTCTGCTTGCAAAGTAATAAACGGTGGAGAGGGTGTCCACCTGTCTCTTAAGAAAAAGATTTTTTTGTTTTTTCATTCACCTTTGTTATAAAAATAAGGTGATAATTATCCGATTGGCTAAGGGCGGTGTGTGGCTCGCAAAGTGCCTGGAGCTGTTGACGGAGAGAGAGAGGGAATCAGAGGATGAACAAGGCTCGAGCGGTCATGGGTTAGGTGTGGTAACTTCCTAAAATATCTAATGTGAATATGACAAAGGAACTAAACAGTACTGCAGTTCTTACTTATAAAAAAAAACAAAAACAAAGCAGTTTTTTTTTGGTAATGAACAAAAAAAAAAAAAAAACAAAAACAAAACAGTTGATAGATTTGAGGTGGGTGATGGTCCATGCAATCCTGAATGTCCAATCTAGGGGTAGCTACTTAGGTAACTTTCTAAAATATCTAATGTGAATATGACGAAAGGAGCTAAACAGTACTGCAGTTCTTACCTATTAAAACAAAAACGAAAAAAAAACAAAAACAACAGTTGATAGATTTGAGGTGGGTGATGCTCCGTGCAATCCTGAATGTCCAATCTAGGGGTAGCTACTAGGGTAGTTTCTGTACACTGGTAGGTTTCATTTTATACCATGGACGATGCAACATATAATTGGCTGCCTAAAAGGATTTGTAATAAGACGGTGCATGATCCAAACCATTCTACTTGTAATATTTTATCTCTTTCTTTTTCTTTGGGGATAGGAAATTGGTTCAATGGGCGGAGGCCAAACCTGAGTAATAATGATGTAAAATTTGTAACAATCCGAGCGGAGGCCAAACCTGAGTAATAATGATGTAAGGCCAAACCCGAGTAATAATGATGTAAAATTTGTAACAATCCGAAATTTGAATATTTTATTCAGCAAAAGTTAAATTAACCGATACAAAGTATTAAGGATAACTTAAACTGTCGCATCGTCATTTTATCTAAATCGTTTCTTACTGAATATAATATGTAAATAAGACAAAAAATGAGTTAAAAAGAAGAAACGTTGAGATGTCATATGTGTTAATAAGAACGCATACCACAGAGTAAGAGAACCTCAGTGTTTGAATGATACAAGTCCTTTTATTTGTTTCTTTGATAAGTTGTCACTCTTAGTCTTTCAACTATCTGTGAGTTTTTACTTGAATGTGATAGATTATTTTTAATATTCTAACAGTTATTCAAATTATAAGTAATTCTACAAATTTCTGAATTAACTGATTTATAGGCAGGCTCTGCTATTTATAGAGAAATCATCCAATGACATTCTCTCTTGACCAGGACAGATGTTAATTAGATCTTTGTCCTGAGAGGAGCTTAGAAATATCTCCATGCAGCAATGCATATCCAAGTATACGCGTATTCAACGCGGCTAAGTTATTTCCAAAAGGAAATTGTGATGAATCATTCGATCAAGTGAACTTGCTCTGTGATAGGTTGCTCTAAAGTCTATAAGATTAAGAACTGAATGACATGTGTTTTATGTATAAAGTTCCATAAAGCAACGTTATGTTCTTATCACTGCCATACCTGATAAGATAAAAATCCCCTCAGATAAGATATACAACATATATAAGTACCTGAAGTTTTAACACGTAATGATATTAGGGTTTCTTTCTAATCTTCTTTACAGAGACGAGTCATTCGAGTTCTGCAAATATTCCTCTGGCTTTTGCCTTTTTTTGAAGGATCTCCTTTTGGTAGTTCAATCCATGTTCCTTTGAAAGAGACTGAAGTAACTTTATACCTTTTACAAGGTGATCAGTATATTTAACGAATTTGCTCATGTAGAGATCTTAATATATAAGCCTCTCAGTAAATCATTCAGTTTTTATGATCAATCGTCCTTGTGAAGAAGAGTTATCTTAGGATCTTTCAAGGTTCTGGGTTAAGTATCAAATTCGAATGCCTTTTGAACTGAACTTTAATAAGAGAAGTGTGTGTCCTTCGAAGTACTCTTAAGCAAAGTGTAAAATGAGTCTCATGAGTCCGTATATGTCATTCGAAGGTGACATACAAGGAAAGATAATAACATGCCTTCAAAGTACTCCTTTTTCAGGGTACTTCGAAGTCAGTAAAATCATCATCCGGAGGTGTTCCCTAAGAATGAGTGTGAAGTGTACTTCTTGAGTTCCTCTAATAAGGACTCTTTTGAAGTTAACCAAACGCAAGAGTCTATTACGGGTGACAAAACCGTTATTTATGTCATTCGAAGGAGACATAACTCTTTAGTCATTTGAAAATGGTGACTAGTCCTTAGTCTATTTGAGGGTGACTAACCCTTGACGAATTGACCATCTCAAGGTAGTTAACCTCTAATGAGGTGTACAATAACCGTCTCTTCCTATAAAGTTTCCTTCACTGCATGAGTTAACCTTTAACCAGTGATTTAACCATTGATTAGGATAGAGATGACCATTCCTCTCACATCAGGCCAAAAAACCATCAGTACGACTGACGTTGCCCAATAAGGGTGTGAGCGTCGTTCTGCGTTCACACACAGGAGATACTGCAGGAACAGATAACTACTTTATATATATATATATATATGTATATATATATGATGTAACATATGTGAGTGTATCTTTTAAGCGTATATACGTATTTTAAGATCACGCCATGTGTCCAAAGGATTAATTTAGAATGCCTGATCATCAGTACTTGTTCGGTTGCATTAACATGTTCCTAAGTCGCACGACTCAAAACATGTAAATTCTCTTATATTCTTAAGAAAAATTAATCTATTATTGAAAAAAAAAATAACAAAATTTGAAATTTTTATATTTCTACTTGATTAATTATATTAATCTCCGATTGAGAAGCTGTCAAAAAAAAAAAAAAAGTTGAGAAATAAGGAGTTATCCTCCTGAATGGTTAGGGTTAGAGATATTCAAAAATGGAAAAATGTTTTTTAATGCATATAAAAGAGTAAATTCCACTTGCACCACTTCACATCTAATAATTGCATTCAGACCCCTGCGGTTTCTGATATACCATTAACCACCCCTAATGTTTTCTATTAGATTGCATCGACTGGCCCCTCTTCTGTTTGACTAAAAAATCTTGAGGTAAGAACGATATTGGAAGTGCAGGTAGAAATGTTGAAGTGAAAGTTGCAGTACACAAAATCTGTAATTACCAGGCAACAAGAAGTGAAAGTGAATGAGAGTGACTTGTCCTTAAAAAAACATTGATTTTTCTCATTTAAATATTGAGTTGAGGAGTATTGCTTGAATTGGTGGTAATTGTTTTTAGGCGTTGTCTCGTTGGGTTAAGAGTTATGCAATCCAATTCAAAGGACTGAAAGTGGGAGAAAACGATAAGGTTGTGGATATAAATTTTAACGGCTTTCATCATTTCTTTGAAGTTCAGAAAGCTTCGGTTTTGAATCGTTCTATTGTTGGTAATAGAGACTTTCTTAACATCTTTATTTATTTTTTTCAATCAACGTTGCATTATCCAACCAAGTCCAACAGATAGGTTGCTGCTAGAGTAGAGACTGAGAAGCCGGAAAGGTGTGACTAAGCGATGCGACGTGGAAAAATCAAATTGGGTGATAAGATTTGGACGGTAAGTGATGTGGCTGCTCCAAGACACAAGGCATCATCATGAATGGAATGCAAATGGAGTGAATATTAAGAAGCAAGGCGTTGAAACAAGCAGGGGGAGGTAGTGGTGGACGATTAATGGACACTCACCTGACCTGACAGTGACACGCACGCAAGTATATTTTATTATATATAAGTAGAAAAAACCACACCGACATCCCCCAGAATCCAGAATACAAATGATGCCATTCCCATTAGCCATGGCGGCCCTTTTAACCTTTTCTGGTTCTAACGTAAATGCCATGTGGCGTTACACTACACCACTCTATCTTCTTTTTTGGAAGTGAAGTCGGCCCCTAGTTTTCAAACTAGCTTTAATTGTTGGCCTCGACGCTTATTCGTAGAGAGATTGATCACACCAACACCTTGAATCCATACTCTTCAATAAAGAGTTCTGGAACATAAAACGAACTGTCCTTGTCAAATAAGAGGTTTTTCGTATAAGAACGACCATCTACCCTATGAAATTGTGCGAGTAAACAAAAACCTATTAGGCACCGACATTTCATGGATCTTGAATTAATAATTATGTTACATTGCTTGTGTTGATGATCCTAACATAGCCACATGATATGGACATCACACCAGTAATAATGATGTGCTCAAGGAGTAGCGAATCAAAGCCAACTATCGCCCTTAGGAACCAAATAAGGAAATCAATCCAAGAGACGATGATATTTAGGATGCACATCCCTAACCACAAGAAGAAAAATACTACAAGTTAAAAGAAACAGGCCAGACAGTTGGTTCGAGGTTGCTAGTGAAAAGACAGTAGAGGCCCTATGGACACATCTCAAAAAGGTGGAAATTTTAACTTTCCGACTGATTGGAGCTAGCTGATTTAATCAGTAGATATTGGTGATCAAAAAGCTTAATTAACCCCATTTAACAAGTGGCAGTATCTTAGAATGAGTGTACGGGACTTTAAGTATTCTCAAATACACTGAATCATTACTAAAGACAATTACCCAGTGCCTTTTCGCTTTACGCGTGCCAGCTGTCATAACGGCTATATTCTGATTTGATTTTGAAAGACGACTTTTGGAACGTGTCAGAGATATCTGACCGTCATTATCACTTGAAAAAGGTAAAGCTTCTTGGAGAAGCTACCTCTAGGAACGGTTCATTATACTGAATCATTTCACGTGTCCAAAATCCAAAGGTATTGATTAACTTTTAAGTTAACTGCATTCGAGACGAACGAAGTACTAATGATTTGAACTTTAGACAAGACAAATCATAATTCCTTCAGAAAGACAAGGACTTATGTCCCTACTGCGCGCAGCCTTTTAATTACTCGAAGGAAAGAAGAATTCACTATTCCTTCAAAGGACTTTATTTTGCTCGAAGGACATATTTAGGGACATATAATCCCTAATAGACTTCTCAAATAGATAAAGTTTTTAATAAAGCCTCGAAGTCACATCTATTTATTCTCTAGAACAGACTTCGAATGGTTTTTATTACATACCTTTACCTTTTAAAGGTGTTCCACTTAAGGAAAATCCTCGAGGGAAGGCACTCGAGGAAATTGTCTGCACCTTCTAATTCAGAAGTCATTTTGGATCATATCCATGGACTTCAAAAGCCTATTTATTATGTTTTGTCCTAAAGGAATCAAGAAGTAGGCATATGTTCTCCTACTAAAGCGGATTCGAAGGCAAGCTTAGGGCTAACCACCTCCAGATGGTGAATTCAAAGGCCGACCACCTCCAGATGGTGAATTCAAAAGAGGTATGTTCCCTTCTACCAAAGGTAAATTCAAAAGAAGAATATTTCTTCCTCTTAAGATGAGTTCAAGGCTAACTACCTTGAGATTGTCAATTCGTTTAAGGGCCTGTTACCCTAAAAAAGACCAAGGCTTTTTGTCATCCTCGAAGGACATAGATTTAGGTTTACCCCTTTGAATGCACTTCTTATGCATCCAAATTACTTTCTAGGACTCAAAGTCACTCTTATTCATTTTTATGAATTGACTTCGAGTTATACATTGGACATATTTCGCTTCCAGAAGCAAATCCCCAGTGGAAAAATGCTTTAGAAGTCGAAGGTATACCATCTCCAGAAGTATTTCCTAAGAGATAGGTTTCCTACGGACTTTGATAATATCCTCTCATTTCACTTTGAAGGAATTCACAAATGAACATATTGACTTCTGACTTTATTCAAGTAGAACACACTCGAATTAGTTACTGTAGCTATGAACCTTAAGCGATTTCAAAAAAGAACTATTCTTTACAAAGATTATTGATCATGAAAACGAGTTTCCTGATAAGAAACTCAATTTAGGGTTCTCTATATGGGCAATTCGAGTATACACTGGTCACCTTATAAGAATATAGTTATTTTTGACTTTCTTTGAAAGAAGATAGCCGCCAAAGGGAGTTTCCTTCGAAGTATGCAAACTCAGAAAGGTATTTATGACATTGAAGTGACTTATTAAAGTTGATTGAGACGGATTCCAAAGGAACAACATGTGATAAAACCTCAGCTATTTATAATATCTGATGTATAACTTATCTGAAATGGGGTTGTGTCTTATCTGGAATGGCGGCAAGAATGGTGACGTTGCTTTCAGATCTTTTGCATGTAACACATGTCACTCGATGTGTAAAGCAACCTATCACAGAGCAAGTTTTGAAGATTGATATGATTCATCTCTTTCTTTAGAAATAACCCAGGCGTGTTGAAATACACGTGACATTCAAGATATGTTTAAATGCATGAGAATATTCTTAAGCACCTGTCTGGACACTTGTTTGAATTACATTTGTCCTAATTTGATTGGTTAAATTCCGTATAAATAACAGAACACGTTCTCCATTAAAAACAACTCGGAATTTATCTGGAAATTCTGAAACTTTAAGAGGTAGAAGACAACAGTGAATTAAGATTCTGAGAGAGAAAGGAGATAGTCAGTCGTTTGAATTCCTAGAGGTTTTTCTTGCTCTGAGATATGCATTAAAACTGACTTTTCAATTAGTTCAACATTCTCTTTTTCCCTTGTCTCTTCTCTTTGTCTTATTCGTAAGTACCGTTTGAAAATGAATGCTCTTGGCAGAACGACTGTACGATGATTTAGGCTGTCTTGAGATAGATTCACCCTACCTATTTCTCTGGAAGAGTTGTTGTATTGATTATTATGTATTAATTGTCATTTCATTCTAATATATTTGGTCTTTTACAAACCTGTCATCACCAATATAAACTAAAACAACTATCATTCTAGTTCGACAAAAAAGGGAAAATAAAAGAAAAAAGAAAAAAGAGTTGTTTATCTAGTCTAGTACCCTTCCAAATGGAGCCTAATGTGCTTAAATGCAGCCCAGATGATCATGAAATTGCTACCAATCTTATGGCAGCATCATCATATTTATTCATCCAATCCTAATTCAACTAATAAGGCTGCATCTTATCTCGATATATGAATCTCCCAATCTTTTTCAAACTGCAATTTATAGTGTACACGAGACATACTTCAATATTTTAAGCTACCTAGTACTAAATATCAGAAGAGTGACAACTATTGTGCTTACTGATTTATGGAAACATTACAGAAAGAGAAAGCTAGCCGACAAGCTAAACAAACAGTGATGGGAACTCTAGGTTAGATTTTGATAGACTCTATCCTAATGTATTCCAATAATTAAGCTCATTTGTTTTATGACCAGAAATAATCCCAACAGATTTTATCCAGAAAGCAGTTTGATACGAATATTTGAACCGGGGAAATCAATTGCATACCTTAATGAGATATACTTTGGTGCCATGGTGTTATGGAAAGTCACTATCATATCAACTCACACCTTAATAAGAGATAAATTGGTACCATGGTAATATGGAAAATCACTGCCAAGGTTTCAAGCAATCTATCTCAAAAAGAAAGGGTATACTCATCAAGAGAAGGAATAGAAGATAAGCTACTTGAGAACCAAGTAAACAAAAACTGAAATTTACTAACCATATGATGTAGGACAACTCCTAGATAAGGAATAGGTTGCTCTAAACTTCGGACAACAGCTTTAATATTCAAATTCATGCATTAGCAGCAGATGATCAAACCTTTATATAAGTAGACTGAAGGAAAACGGCAAACAAATACTACTCCGACAGTGATCTAAGAGTATAATCTCTGAAATACCTGTAGAATTAGGAGGAATAGAAAGCATGGATTTTTTAAATAGAAATCAGTCAACCTAGTGTTAGATATATTCCTCATAAAATCACACAAAACTTCAAAAATCAAGCGTTCCCTTAATTTGATTCAATATTCAATTCTTAAAACAAAACAAAAGAAAATTCCTAGGTTCTCTAACCCTTTATATAGACTAGGATATTTGTGAAACTAATATTTCCACTTATATTATGCAAAAGCAAACCAATAGTTTAGTAAAACTAGTTTGCCAATTTCAAAAAAATTATTTGCTAAACTAACTGTTGGAAGCTATTTTGGCATGCCCATAACCCCATATCAGTGCACAAAATGAGTCATGTCAACCCAAATTAAGAGTTCAAATTCAGTCATATGGACCTCATGGCCCCAAAATAAGTCCATGGTCATGTCTCGGGGACAAGTGCCACTTCAAGGATTTGTGCGAGTGATGACCAGATTCGTGAGTATGCCTAGGTGTTATGGTGTAGGATCATTGGTTGGGCTCTATGATGCTTGGGAGAAAATCCTAGATCAGTACAGCTTTGAGATCCAATCACTGAAAAAAGAGAGAGAAGACTAGTCATGGAAGAGAAATTATTTGTGTTTGACAGGATCACACTCATATAGGCTTCACTGACTAACCTTCCAGTATAATTTCTTTCCCTCTAAAGCCCCAAGAAAGGTGATTGATCTGATAGAGAAATACAAAAGGAATTTTTTTACAAGTGGGTGGACAAAGGATCATTTGGTTTGGTGGGAAATAGTGTGTAAACCTAAGGATAAAGGGGGTCTTAATCTGGGTAATAAGATGGCAGGGAATCAAGCATCACTTGAGAAATGGCTTTGACGTCAGTATAGATTGAGTTGAAATACTCTATTGCAAAGGATCCCTGTTGCACCCCTGTTGCTTCTCTGCAAAAGGGGGGCCACAGTGGCACAATCATCATGTTTCTATCACGTGTACCCCTGTGGGAGTCCCCTTTGCAAAAGAGGCAACATGGTGCAACAGGGATCCTCCATAATAGAGGGTTTCAACTCATAATGAGCATCTACGGCATGAAATCAGCAAGTATTGCATATATGAAAATTGTTGTTATATAAACCTTGGAGCAAGGGTGTGCAGTGACAGTCCTTGGAAGGGCTTCATGTCCATCTCTTCTCTGTTTTATCCTCTTGTTCGTTTGAGCATTGATGCCAGTTCTCATGTTCTGGTCTAACCTTTGGTGGGGGAACACATTGCTTTCAATCAGATACCCTCATCTATTCAGGTTGTCTTCTTCTAGGGATGCTCCAGTGGCGTCCTGGCTAACATCTTGTTTCTTTGATGGTCTGGTTTGGAATTGACCTCTCAAGTGTGATCCCAAACCAGATGAATTGGAGGAACTGGCATCTATTCTTGATTTTCTGAAGAATGTGTTTATCAATCCTTCATCTAGATACTCATTTGTGGATGCCAGACCATAAAGTAGTATTCTCTAATTGCTCGTTTTTATTTCCCAATCATCTATACTACTATTCCCCCACCATTTCCTTTTTTTCAGGTTTGGAAGCCTCTTGTCCGGCCAAAATTCAAGGCCCTTTCCTCAATTATGATGCTCTATAAAATCAAAACAGTTGACACTCTCCACCAGAGGAGGAAATACCTAGTTGTCCTCACGGATTTGCCTAATGTGTACAAATTTCGGACCTTTCGGTGAGATAGTGGATGTGGATCATCTCTTCATACATTATAGTCTAGCTAGACAGGTCGTGATGCCATTTTCTCTGCTTGGTAGGAATCAATTGGGTACTTGGGAGCATATCTTCATTGCTAGAGCAATGAAGATTAACTGCACTGGGGAAGAGAGGGAGGCTATTGTATTGAGCCTTGTTCTTTGCCACCCCTGGTCCCCTTGGAGAAAGAGGAGTATAAGGATTTATCAGGACGCATGGACTTCTATGTAGGAAATTTCAGATTCTGACACTATTAATGCAACTTCATGGAAGTGCACCTACCTAGAGTTTAGTGGTTTTACTGCATCGTAGTTCATCAAATAGTGATCGACGATTGTGTTCCGACATTCGGGTTCAGACATTTGTCAAGTGAACTAGAAGCCCTCGAGGATGAGATTTACCCAAGGTTTTGAATATCGATATTGCTAGATATATCACCACTCAGAAAAAGGGAAAATATCGCTTGATATATCAAGGAAAATATCGATGTCACCAAGGGCGGAGACAGAGTTTAAAAAAAAAAAAACCCATATCTATATAGGTTTGTCCCTCTTAAAAAAAAATTCTTAAAAATAGCAAGAATGGCCCCCCAAAAATTTAAAAAGAAAAAATACTTAAAAATATTTCTTAAAAATAACAAATGGCCCTCATTAATTTTTTTTAAATAACAAGAATGGCCCCTCCAAATTAAAAAAATACAAATATATATATATCTATAACCCTTATATATTATATTACCCTTGTTTCATCCAAAAAAAAAAGAAGTTATATTGCCATTATATATATTATATTGTTGATCAGGCGGGCTAATTTAACCCCACTTTACACGCGGCGCTTGATTACAAGCGCGTGTACGCGTTTTGG
>JAUPMG010146719.1:0-11117 GCA_031762675.1 Pachysandra terminalis
AAAATATCAACATACTCCGGTTGATCAGGTGCATCTTCTGGGTCGACAGACATCATGTACATATCCTTTGCCGGCTCATTTGCAGGGTCTTCCAAAATGTCTCCCTTGAGATTTAATCATAACAATGAAAAGAAAGGATCAGCCTATCTTCCATCCTATAAAACGCCAAATTATAGAAAGCAGATAGAATTCAGCTCTGAAATTCGAAGGACGACAGGATTTTATTATTTAAATTAGAATCAAACAAATAATACGTGACAACCGACATTAAAAGGTTTGCTTCTAGCATTTTTCAATCATTGATTAGTTTAGGTATCCTTCCATCCATGTTTATTGATGTGCAACTTTCAAATTCATCAAAAATTTTGAAAAGCTTTCTATTATTGTCACTCTAAGCCGCCTTTTAGGAGGCAAGGAGGTCCACATGGTTGCAACATAGACCCATAATCAAACTATGAGCGCATCACAACTTTCCGGTTTAATTTTACGATACATACAAGGAAAGATTCTCCACATGCCGCTCAAAATTAGTATGATATACCTAAAAGCTGATATGGCAGCAGAAAATCACAATTCACAAAACCCAACAGCATGTCCCTAATACTATAATGATTGACAAATATGCATAATGTATCATCCGTCACATTTTCTTGACTGATAAATACATAATTACAAAGCAGTATTTAAAATATCTATTGGCTGGGCATCATGTCATTAAAAATTTAGCTAAAGCTTTACGCTGGCAGCCAACGAATTGCAATAAATAATGTAGATTATGCCTATCAACATAACTCCCAGTTTAATTGCAATAAATAGTGACGATTAGGTTAACTTTTTCTAGACAGAAGTGGTGTCACTTGAATGTCGGATGTAATGATCCTATTTCTTCTATATGGACACGGGAACATGATTATCATGCCATTCAGTAAAAAATGGAGAGTCCTTAACTTTCATGGAACAAGAAAATGACCCATTTAGAACTTATGGTGCACATGTATCAATCATGAGAAGCAAATTTACTTCCAAAAAGATGTGAACTTTCTTTCCTGGAAAGATATAACTTGAGACTGGCATGCAAAACAATAACTAACTAGAATGGTTTTTGTATTTAGCAAGATAGAAGTCCTCACTTTTTCTGCAAAACAAGAAAAATAATGAAGCCCAACCGTGGAATATAATAAGAATCTATAATGGGGGAAAAATGAGTTGGCTGAATTACCTCATGGCTGAGGTGCCAAAGGTTCCGGTCTCTGCTGTAAATAGATTTCTTCGTCACTGGGATGGGTACATTATGTTTCTTTGCATATTCTATAGCATCTTCTCGACCTTTTATTTCCCATTCTCTCCATGGAGCCACAACATTGAGGTCAGGATTTAGAGCAAAGAAAGTAAGTTCAAACCGAACCTACAGAGATACAATGACAGATTATAATTATGGTAGGAAAAGTAGAAGAAAAAAAAAAAAAATAGATTAGTGATATAATTATTATAAGCATATTAAGAAGAGACCTGATCATTTCCCTTCCCTGTGCAACCATGTGCAACAGCATCTGCTCCAACTTCATTAGCAACATCCACCATCGCCTGCCATTCAAAAATAGGATGAGGAACCCATCATATTATGACAAATAGCACCAAAGAGAGAATAGTAGAAAAAGAAAGCTTGAGGGTGAGGACCAAAAAGAATCATTTATCAAACCAACGAAATTCATCAATAATTTAATTAGGAAGCCACAAAAATAAAAATAAAAACTGGCTACAAACCCTTCCGTAATGAAAAAAAATCAATATCGTTATAATCTGTAGCATATCATCGCTCAAATAGCTGCAAACAGGTGTATCTTTTGTTTTTCTTCAGTTTTCCTTGGGTGAATCTGTATATACAGACAGAAATTCGACTGTTTTGCACAAACTTAGGCGATGATAGTAGCCAGTCAAATTCCTATGAAATATTCTGAAACTATTATCCCTCACCCCAATGATGCCTATAATCCCTACCCTTTCCATATGTCCATGGTTACAGAATGTTGATATCCAATTACATTTCAAAAAATAATAGTCATCATTCACAGATAAAGTTGCATTGGGGAACGGAGATTATTGTTGAAGAAAAGTAGTCTGACCGAAGCTTCTTGAAGTCCATCGCTCCCTGATATAGTGGATCTTGTATCAATTTAATGTAAGGTAACCCGGACCAATAACTTTTTGAAAAAAAAATTGATCATGATCCCCAAAATCACGACACAGATCATGCCAACACTTAATTAATAGGCAAGATGTCAGCATTTTCTGAACACTATTGAGATAAAAGATGGGTGAGCAAATAAATTAGAGAAATGTATGCATGTGAGAGTCATGCGATTGTCTGTACACATGTCCAAGGGGTTCATCGTTTGGACCAATTGGTCACTATGGTCAATGAGGGATAATCAATTATAGTCGTCACTTGTAAATTCATCATCCCCTCTCCCTATTAACAGTTCATTCATGTAGCAATCACCTTGGCAATAACAGGACGGGCCATTGACGTCCCCAGAAGATACTTCCTTTCGTAGATGGCTCCAGCCCTAAGGCAGGGATATATGTAATCTCTTACAAACTCCTCCTTCAAATCCTTCACAACCAACTGACAGGCTCCACTTGCTTTGGCCTTTGCTTCCAAACCCTCCATTTCTTTGATACCCTAGAAAGAGTAACATTCATTAGACAGCTAATAACGACACAAGTAGAGGAGGTCTCTCGAAGAGACCATCCTTTTGATCTTGATCAGTATTATACCATGACAACATCAATGATCAATCTACTCATCTGGAGCATAATTTAGCAAATTGTAACACAAACGTTGATAGTTGTGACATACTTGACCAACATCCGCGGTAAAGCAAACAACATCGCATCCATAATTCTCCCTGCAATATATATGGTAATGGCAGAAGTTGAGAATAGGAAAGAAACCCATTTTACACGGAAGATAATGCAATCTTTGCAAGGGTTTCAAGGACAAACATGAAATCACTGACCCAAAAAAAAAAATGTAAAAGATGTATACCTTAGCCACGGGACAATGACAGATGTGTCTAAGCCACCACTATAAGCTAAAACAACTTTGTTCAATTTGCCACGCAAATCTCTACCCTTTGTAGACCTGGAAATATCAGTCTCTTTTTCACTCGCCATCATCGCCCAAATGCCTGCACTCAAGAGCTAGCTTATTATAGATACAAAATAAAGGAGCTATGATCAAATCATATTGCACAAGAATCAAATCACTGAACTGAACGTAGAAACGAATGACGAAACATGACATTTTTGTGAAATGAGAATAATATTCCACTAAGCAAACTTATAGATTTTGGTTATTTTACAAAGTATGCATTGGAAAACATATTTCTGAGCAAAAACGGAGTAAGCAGACATCAAACTAAATGACTTCTGATAAAACAAAGCTCACAAACTTATCAAGATTGTGATCATACGTTTAGATGCTATCTTTGATAAAAACACTTAAACTAAGAAATATCAATTGGAGATAGAAAATGAAACTTCTATTCCTTGATATCTGATTATGTGGTTTGAAAGCAGACATAAGTGTAACACATTTTATGTGAGAGGAAACATAACTTCTACTCCCAGTAATTATATCTGACCACAAGATCGGGTTCAACCAAAAAATAAAAAATTGTGAACATCCAAAATAGATTCTGAAATCTAAACTTCACAAAAAAAAAAAAATAGACGGCAGTTGATGCCTAGTAAAATTCCTACAAACAGTATATCTTACCATGATACTATACCAGAAAGTTGCAACTTGACAAAAGGAAGAAATCTATAATCCTTCAACTAAAACTGCAGTACTATAAAAAAACATCCAAAATGTGCTGGAAGAAAATTAGTAAACAAAGCCCATCATGTGCATTTCTCGTCCATGCAACTATTTCAAAGCAAAAATCCCAATGTATTGCACCAACAACGATCAATAAATCATCAACAGCAACAACAACAACAAAAAAAAAAATGAGGGAAAGCAGGTATTATTAAATTCTCGAGCCAAATCTGTTTAACAAACAAAGAACAACAATAACTAGCATTCAGCTTAATACCTTTAGTACCATAAGTTTGTATAAGGTTTTCATCCTGATGAACTATTGGATTCCCATGGACCCCACTTGACCTTGCACCTAACTGCCGTATAACAAATCATCAGAACCCCACTGGAAGAAAAAAATAAATGCACACATACATACACACGTAGAGAGAAAAATTTACAAAACTACAAAACTTTATCATCTTAAACAAATATCGTAAAAATTATTAGAAGAGAAGAATTAAATTAAAAACGAAAATAAATCTTTAATCTTACTACCTCTTGGTATGAAGACGACCTCCCTGGGCAACGTAATCTATCACGATAGAGAGATGTCTCTGTAGCAACACAAATACAACATTTCAGATAGGAGCTTAAGAAACACAACCGATCATCAAAAAACCTGATTATAATTTTTTAAAGGACTACGTTTGAATAATCGCGTACTGATATTTTCATTTACACTACATTTAGACAATCTACAACTTTCCAACAGAAAAAAAAAAAAAAAAAGAAAGCATCGGAGATCGTCATTTTTCCATGAAAATGAGACAGAATCGCAAGATCCGTTACCTGACACTACTGTTCCTAGAGGACTCAATCATGAATGTAACATGAAAATGAAGATTTCTACCATTAAGGTACCACCAAATCATGTGAAACAGAGTAGTTTTCTCAGTAGGAAAAAAATAAATAATAAGAATTAGGGATTAAAAAAAAGGATGATCACCTCTGTTGGCGCCATTAAAGACGAATCTGGCGGAAGAACAAGACGAGATAGCCTGCAATTGAGCCATGCAGAGCTCAGATGCGAGAAGATCGGAAGAATTAGGGTTTCAGTGAAAGTATAGATCTCTGCTCAAGCAGCTCTAATGGCGGCCCGTTCTTTTGAGCGAATGAGAAGTGAGGGAAACTCTTTTCTGCAACTCTCGACTATGATGGTTTTGTGACCATTGTCTTTCTTTGTTTTTTAGGGTTTAAAGGCCGCACGTGAAGAAATCCATTTGCGGCCTATTTACTGGGTTGGGTCCAATTTCAGAACCTATATCCGAATTTGAGCCGAGCTATGGACCTATGGAGAGGTTATTTTGGGTAGAGTTGGCAATTTATGACCCAACCCGCCAATTCGGCCCAACTCAACCCAAACGGGTTAGGGTTGACCCGTTTATTAAGTGAATTGGGTTTGTGTTTAGGTTTTGTCGATCAGTTGTAACGGGTCGAACCGGACCCAACCCAGCCAAACCTATGTAAACCCGTTTAATTTAGGAATTTTTTTTAATGGGTCTTATATACCCCAACTAAGTCATAGTAATCATATTATATATCAAAGATTGTACAATTATAACTTAAAGAGTTAGAGTTTTAGGTCAGACCAAAAAAAACGTTAAGAGTTTTAGGGTTATGTTTGTTTTTTGCAGGTTTGTTCATCCAAGGGGCTTGAGCTTGCAGGGATCGAAGAAGATGGCTGTAACCAAATCGTGCAGCATCCATGATATTAGATTTGGGTTTCAAAGATATAGATGGATAGGGGTTTGAACTGTGGGATTTTATAGAATGATGGTTGGATTTTTTTTTTTTTTGGGTTCGGCTAAGTCATAACATGGATTTGGAGTTCATCTTGATGGAGAAGATGACAAGGCTTTGAAGAAAGTTGCTGCAGAACGTTTGAATGACTGTGCGCAAGGTGGATTTTACAGCAATGGTGATTTCCCTCAATCGATTAGAAGAAGGTCGAATATGAGGTTTTCACAGGTTTGTCTTGATGAACAACAGATGGAGATTTGTCAGAGTTTTGAAGAACAGCAGATGGAGGTTTGTCGGGGTTTTGACTAACAACAGATGGGGGTTTTAGAGCTCTGGTTTGTAGATGACGAAATGGGATTCTAGGGTTCCTTCTTTCTTCCCTTTCTCTAATGTTTTTCTTCCCTTTATTCTCTTTGTGATTTTTTCCTCTTCTCATATTACTTCTCCCAAATTTTCTATTTTTATTTTATTTTTTTGATACGGTCCCAATTTTTTGTTGGTGGTATAGGGATGATTTATAATTTTATTAATTTAAAATTAAAATAAATAAATAATAAATTAATTAAATTTTAAACGGGTTGGGTTGGGTTGGGCGGGTTGGGTTCTGGTTCATGTTTTCTTGACCCGTTGGTAAACATGTCGAACTTGACCCGACCCATTTAAATCCCAACCCAATCCATTGCCACCTCTAATTTTGGGAAAGATAGAGGCTATTAAGGACTTTTTGTAAAAACTTATGTTCGGCTTGTTTCAAAGTATATGAAATGGAAAATATTTTCAATGAAAATGTAATTTTCAAGTATTTGTTTTAATGTAAAATGATATGTATATATGTATTTGATCAATTTTTTTAAAAGAATGACGTACTTTTCAAAATTCTATATATTATATTTCGAAAAATCAAGATTGAGTGGAGTCGATACCATTAAAGTTTTTTCTTCATTTTGTTTTATCAAAGTCATCACCAATATATGTAACCACCTCCATCACTCTTAGTGACATCATCACCACCACCACATTTGAGGGTAGCACACCGACGCCTATAAAATGTTCATTAATACCACATTATCATTACCACCATCACTTCTAACAGCAGTACACCACTACTTTTAGTGGTGGCATACCACTATTCACAACATGAATATCATATCTAAGAATAATATTATTATCATTTCATCACTGCTACTACTATTATTTTTCCAACCTAACATCACCATCATCACTTTCCAAAAAAATAAAAAAAAACATGTCACCACCATCTCCATAACCATTGGAGGTTACACCACTACTGTTGACACTGACAAAATAACCATTACCTCCAATAACAATAGCACTACCAAATTACCGTAACCACCAGCACCACCACTACAACGTACCAATCATAATAACGGCAATATTATCACGATAGCACTATCAAAATTTCACTTAAACTTCACAGCCACCTCAAATTTTAGAAGCAGTCTCGCCCCAACTTCAACAAAATGAGCTTCCTAAAGAAGTGCTTCATCAATGTCCGTCAAAAAAAGCCTTGATTAACAATTGCTACAATGGATTTTCATAATATATATATATATATGTATGTATGTATGTATAAAAAGAAATCACGAAATTTATATCATATTAATATTATAACTTTTACTACAACTTAACAGCTTCTAGTACCATAGCATCAGGTAGCATTATGGCATTACTTAAAAAAACTGGGGTAAAGGGAATGAAACCAAATAACTATAATGACCATAATACACAAACATTAAGCTGCAGGTTTCTCTTTCTCCTGTGGGGGTGGACTGTTAACCTGGAACTTCTTTCTCTTTCTGCCTGAGCCTAAATCAAGATTGGGCGGCATTGCATCAAATCTAGCAAGCGTGACCGCAAATGCTTGTTCATCTATGTGACATGCTTTGTCATGCTTGTCGCCCACATGCGATTCTCTATGCTCGTCTCCACCTTCAGTTGTATTGCTTCAGGTGTCCGGCCTTGCTACCCAATTTCCAAAAAAAACAGTGGAAGAGTCGGGTTAGCGCTACATTTATCATTTATGTAATGAATTGCATTACTAAGTTCAGATGTACCGATAAAGTGTTGAATATGATTGTCAAACATGTTTATAGCGAATTCCCCCTTTCCCCCCAAAATATTTCTCCAACTTGGTGAAATATCGCGGAAATTTCATAAGAAAAATCTGGCGAAATGTCCAGTGATATCGAAATTTAAAACCTTGAGAACTTGAAAGGAGGGGGAAGAAAAAAAAGGAATCAACTAATGTAATGCTTCTATTCTCACATCCTAGTGCAGGTAATCATCTTCTATACACCCTAAAACTGTGTGTGTGCGTGTGTTTGTGAAAGAGAGAGAGAGAGAGAGGACCTAAAAATCAAGAAGTTGCTGGTTTAGCGAGTCAGTGCTCCAGAAACCAGTAATATGATGATCTTCATATGAACAGTATGAAGGTAGAAGAGTGACTGTTCCTGTGGAGGTGTGGGTTGGCTGCGGATACTTGTCAAGCAGAGAAACATGGAAATTATGAGATACTCTTTGTTGGTTCTCCACAGAAACCAACGATGACTGTGGGATCACCACCAGGTTAGTTATCTGCCCAGTTAACAAATAGATATAACATGTCATTTCGTACTCCACAAGCTGGCCAAAAGAGGAAATCACGCTCGCATTGAATCTAAAATATTGCACATAAATACGCTTTGCTGATCATGTAAGAAGTGAATTCTCTTAACATATCCTTTGGTTAGTAGAGTTCTACTGGAGAAAAGGAAAAGAAAAACACAACAGGACTTGCAGATTTATACTACCTTTCTGATGGTTGAATCTTCTAGTGACCACCCAACTTGACACATCCCAAAGGCAGGCGGTGCAGTCCTCAGATGCAGAGACTAGCCATGAACCACTTATGCTGAAGGTTAAAGCAGTTATTGATTCCCTGCAGAGCCAATGGGAGGGATGCTCAGTTCCAAATCTCACAATGGTCATAATCAACTTCTCATCGGAGCAGTGTCAAAGTATCGCTGCCGCTTCGCTTTACCGAGCCCTATAATGTCTTAAATCATGCTAAGGTCGGTAGTGCCGCTTAGGCGGCTGAATAGTGGAACATAGATGATCAGCCGCCTAGGTGATAATTTTTGAGGCATTTAAGACGGTCGCTTAAGATTCTTATTGTATTTAAATTTTTTCTAAAATTCTTGCATTAAAGAAAGGCAAAGTTAGTTAATTTAATTTGTTATAATAGTTTAAGATAAATCATTTCATACTTACTAATATATGTGTTATTAAAAAAAATCATATAACATAGTTTACTAGCATAAGATTATATTAGTAACTTATTTTATTATTTTTTATCATTACATTAGAGTAAATAATTATCTAAGCTAAAGGGTATACAAGGAGGATCTAAATAATGAAAAAGAAAAATAAAAAACCTAGGGCCTTTTCTTCTTTCCCCTCTTAACTTTTAACATATTAATATGTTATCATGTTATAAATCACGAGTTAGTTAATGATTTTTTTTCGTGTATATTTATTACTTTCATAAACATGCATAGGTTTCAGAAAAATAAAACTAAATTTTTATTTTTTTTTCCTATCGCCTGGGCTTCACTTCACCTAGGTGAGGTGAAGCCAAGACACCTTGCCTACTGCATTCGAGTTCTTTTCTAATTATTTTTATGCGTGCTGCAATCTGGTAACTTGGATTGTAAAATATGGGACTCAAAAGTAAACTTGCCAGGGTATGGAAATCTGGCTGTGTTGGGTTGATTTGGAGACCATTAGATTGATATTCCATTTTCAGAAATCTATTACATAAAATCTGGGTTGTTTGCTTCTCCTATAGAACAAGATAACTAGGGAGATAAGTTTACTATTTCAGTGAGAAATTTCCTCAATTGGATCTCTTCATATTCACTTATGCTTTCCGTTTATGTATAACTCACAGTTAGTAACAATACACATATGAAGGAATATGAAACTACCATACATTACTTGTGTCCGGTTAGCACCATTAGCTGCTCCCCTGAAACAATGGAAGGTTCCTCTCTTAGTCCACTATCAAGTGCACTAAGAAATATCCTTCCGTCTGCACTTCCAGAAAACAAGAGCTGCTCTCCTGGATCAAGAACAATTGCAGTTATGGCTTGCGGAAAAGCACGAGTCTGTAATAGCCTTCCAGAGAGCACATCCCAAACCTGTAAGATACCAACGATGTCCTTTGAATGAGACGGAATTTAGTATACAAGAGAAAGTACTTTTAAGATTAAATTGCTGTACTGAGTTCAGTAACCTTGCATGTGCCATCTAGTGAGCTTGATACTAGAACAGAACTTGAGCTGCTTGATGTGGTAATAGACCGGTTATAGAGAACTGATGCTCTGACAAAGAATGGAAAAAAGACAGCAAGCTCCCGCAATCTGCCATGTCTAGTAGACTTCCATTGGATTGATTAAAATATGTGCCACATCACAAAAGAAAGAGAGAATTCAACTCTATTTGATGTAAATCTCCAACTAAAATGGAAAAAAACATAAAAGAACACTTCTAAGGGATGCATATTCGGTCTTTACCTAATCATAGACCATGTAAGGATCACACCATCATCTGAACCACATATAAGAAGAGAGTTGTCATCAGAAAACAAAATGCAGTTCAAAGGTTTGTGATGGGCATGCCATCTCTTGAGCAATCTTCCGCTTGAAATCTACAAAATATTTAAACCATATTAGAGAATCCGGGTTGGGGATTGTAAAAAAAGTTTGTAACTGGAGGTCAACTGGCAGGCTCTCCAACTCAGGAACTGGAGGTCCCAAGTTTGAGTCCCCAGGCTTACCTGATATATCGTCCTTGTGGTGGTCATGTATCCGGGGTTTACCCTGCCCTCACTAAGTGGGGTTGGGGGTGGATGGGTTCCACGTCCCCACTTGTGGGTGGGGGTCATGTATCTGGATTTACCCCGTCCCCCCTTGGAAAAAAAAAAAAAAGAAGGTTGTAACAAAACATTGAGGAGAACCTCCCTGATAGATTTCAAAACAATGCAATCTATGTAATTGTTATCATCCGTCAGAGTAATATAACAAATGATCCATGAAAGAATGTAGATTGAATAGTTTTAGCATCTTAAAGTAAGACTCCTTGATGGGGTACATTAAAAAGAGTCCTCAACCTCCTTATCAAGTCGAAATGTAACCAAATAAACCGAAGAAGTGGAATCCATTATTTACCTCCCAAACATAAGCATTTCCAGAAGGAGCTCCACCTACAAGATATAGCCCATCCTTTGTGCAGGAAACCGGTCCAATCGCCTCGACGGGATAGCTCCGGAGCAGCGCTTGAGGCTAAAATTTTGAAGAAGTAAATTATCCAACTGGGTATCATTTTGGAAAAACATGGAATGGAAAAAAAAAAAGAACAAGAGAACTGGGTATGTCACCTTATTCAATGGCCAAATGAAGATGACCCCACCACCAAAGGATCCATGCTTGTTGATCTGAGAAGCTACAAG
>JAUPMG010146730.1:0-11116 GCA_031762675.1 Pachysandra terminalis
CCACTCTTTTTTACTTCCCTACTTTGGAAAGCCAGAGTTCCTCTCAAAGTCAAAGCTTTCACATGGACAACTCTCTTATATCGAATTAATAATGCGGATTTGTTGCAAAGAAGAGGGCCATATATGAATTTGTCCCTCAAGTCTGCCCAATGTGCTTGAGTTTTGGAGAATCAGTAGATAATCTTTTTATCGATGGTTGTTGGGCGAGACGGGTTTGGATGCATTTTATCATATTGGTGGGGATTGAATGGGTGAGCCCTCGATCTATCCATATGTGGTTTGCTCAATGGTGCTTTCCATCCCTTGGAAAGAGAGGTCAGATTCTATAGACTGATGTTTTTTGCAGTGTTATGGGGTATTTGGAGGGAGAGGAACAGAAGAATTTTTGAAGACGAGAGTTACAATTTGGAAGCTTTGATTGACTCTATAGTGAGTATGGCTTCATTTTGGGCTAGTATTCTACCGGAATTCAAAGACATTTCAAGAATTGATAGTTCGAGATGTTGGGATGCAGTGGTTCTAACGTAGATCGATTGTTCTAGTGGGTGTGATGGGGATTGCCTTGTATCTTAATTTTCTGCATTTTGTCCCCTACTTGGGGAACTTCTGTACTTTTTTTCCTTCTCCTTACATTTCATACAAACCTTCATTATTCATCAACAAATAAATAAATAAATAGATGACAAGTGCAACATGCTACAGTACCTTTGTGTAGATCATGCCCTTAGTGGTAACAAACAACCTAGCCACCTTATGCAATTTGATGAACCAGTAGTTCTTTCAAGATTTCCTAGAAAAGATCATAGTGATCTATCTAGATGAAAAAACCTGGGAGAGCATGTATATTGCTTCATCCAAACCAATCACACTAGGTGGAGAGAAATTGAAAAATATTGGAAACAATTGCTAATATCAGCAAGAGAAATTGAAAAAAATTGGAGACATTTGTTAATCAACAAGAGAAACTAGGTACAACTCCTTGATATCACCACATTCTGCTTCAATACTCAAAACTCGAAGAGCTAATCAACCAATAAGATTCCCTCTGATTTTTACAGGCCAAACAATCGATTTCAGCCCACACAATGGCAAAGCAGCATACAAGATGGTACCCAAGAGCACAAAATTTCACCAAATAGAGGAACCAAGGAACTGAAATTGCAAAAGTCTACTTAAAGAAAACCTTGAAGTGCATAAAGAAGCAGGTGGACTAAGGGAATATGCCAACATAGCACAATGTGGAAAGCCTTGTGCCTGTCAAATTCCACGGAAAAAACTCAAGTTCCTTTATGCAGTAGCAGGCAACTTGCCCACAGGTACAAAGGTCTGGTTCTGGTTGTAGCCTTGTCGGCAAGACATTCTACAAGCTAAAGGTCCATGTCCATAAGGCGCCCACAGGTACAAAGGTCTGGTTCTAGTTGTAGCCTTGTCGGCAAGACATTCTACAAGCTAAAGGTCCATGTCCATAAGGCACCCTCCAAACACCAATCCTTAACCACAAGAGACCTTCAATATATTTTCCATCTACCAAATTTACAATGATGACCACCCTCCTCCAGAACCCTTATGGCTCTATCCCATTGCTTAAATAGCACTTGGCTAACAAGGCCACATTCATATCCATATAACACTTTTAGATGACATAAACTGACGTGGAAATTCCTTTATGTGTGTGTGAGTGTATACACTGTATAGTTTACATGAAAAGAATACAACATTAATTGATTATAAATACCTTTGTTAAGAAACCATGACCAAACACCATCTTAGGAAGGGGAAGTCCAGCTGACATTAACATAGCTGGCCAATATACTGCATGAAACCGTAAAATATCCTGAAGATAAATAACAAAATCTTTAGAGTATTATCATGTACAATTGTACATTGAGCATACATAGAAAAAAATAAAAGGGAGAACTCACTAAATGTCAGGAATGACGAAAGTTCAAGAATAAGAACAGAAAAATTTTAGCACGTATTTAAAGGTAATTTAGCACCCCAAGTTTCCACAAGAATAAGGGACAGACAGAGAAAAATGATGACAAAATGGTCATAAATGTAAATATAAACTAGTAGTATGGGATCTCCAATACATGTCAGGCAGATGAAGCTGAATTCATAATCTACCATATGGGACTCACCATGACTTAAAAATATTTTGAAAAACACAAATAAATAATAATAAATAAAGGTTAAATATATGAGATCACGGAGTGGAAACATCTACAAAGTGAAAAACACTATGAGACGTCATATATGTAACAGAAGCATATACTCAAAAGAATAAGACTGCATACCTTTCCAATTAAGTGTAGTGAAGCAGGCCATCCTGAAGAAACTGCATTTTGTAAAGTAGGTTGCCCCTTCCCCGCTGATAATGCTGATATATAACTGCTTAATAGATGAGTAAAGTATTAGATACAAGAAGACAACAATAATGTCACTATTTATGTGAATAAATAGTACACAACTCAATCAGATGATCAAAATTCTAAACCAAAACCCTGATTACAGTAACTGGAAGAATGATCAGCTTTCATCACTGATTTAAAATTTGTGGATTTTTCTGATTGGCAGAGATGAGTTAATACAAGGGCTGTTTTCATCATTCAGGATTCAAAAGACACCAATTCACAACATTATCAACCTATTAAATTCACAGTTAAAACATGAAACAATGCATCAAATATCTAGCACTAGTAACACCACGAAAAAGATTAAAATATCAGCAAAATACAGAGAACTTAAACAGACTTTCGGAAAACGGAAAAATGGTTCAGACAAAATGGTGCATAATCAACAGGCCTAATTGCCTAAAAGTTCACAAAGAAGAGAAAAAATATGCTGTGGGGGCCATAGATCATTCCCAGGACCCACCAATGAAGTAAGCCAAATAGGCCTGAAGAAGTATCTAAGAGGGTGGAGGACAGTGTTATATGGGGTATCGTTGCCTTAAATCCTACCTCCCTTTTACTTGAAGTTTGAAAAACACCAAAACTTGGCAGCAGAGTCTTTTCTTATTTTCACTTGGGTTTGGGTCGTTTTGGATATCTGAACTAAATGCTTCTTGCTAAGGATTGACTACTTGTCTTTCTTGGCTTTCAAGCTCTTGTTCCGATGATCATTCCAAATCTTTGAAGTTGTTGATTCCTTCAAATCCTAGCTGATGATTAAGCTCAACTTTGATAGATGTTCAATGGATAACTCGGGACCGCCAAGCATTGGTGGGATATTCAGAGGAAATTTTTGTTACATCCTTCACATGTTCTCAGGCCTATAGAGGTGAGGAATTCTATCAGGACTACAGTCTATGCTTTGTTGTCGGGGCTTCAAGAGATGACATTTCTTGGCTATATGTCTCTCAAGGTCGAGGGGGATTCTTTTACTGCAGTCTCTTGAGTAGCTCATTCCTAGAATGCTCTTGGAGAATGGTACATCTAGTTCAATTGGAGAGGGCCCTGTCCACTAGATTGAACATTTCAGGTGATTAGGTCGTCCAATGACCTAGCTGACAAACTGGCAAAGGAGGGATTGATAGTGATTCACTATTCAAAGGCATATTCTCTGAAGATATGTTATTAAGGGGGTGATTTTACATTAAGTTGCTAGGTAGATGGATTATCTCGTCTTTTCTTAGTGTCCCTACTTTATTTTTAGGTAACGAAGAATTGTATTAGAAAGAAATATACAGAGCCAACCAGGAGGGTCAACAAAACAAAAACCAAAAGAAACTTCAGAGAGAGAGAAGCAAAACAGCCACTACCCTCCCTCCCATCATCAAATGAACATGGTAAAAGGACCACTACAAGTTCCACCATCTGGTTCAGTCCCGTTACTAAAACATTAGGGAAAAGACAGAAAACTCCAGGTTTGAAAGAAATAATAACCTTTAACACAGCAAATGAGACAAAAAGAAACCTCAATGTCCACATCAGAAAGAGCCTCCATGGAAAACACACCCAAAAGCAGCATGTTATTATAGGCAATTAGATATCATAATGTGCTGATCACGCATAAAAAATGATAAAAGGAGATGAGAGAAAATCCATGATCATTCATCAAAAAGAGAGAATCCATGATCTGTTAGATGAGAAAGCTTATAAGATCAAATTAGTAACATTTTAGAAGGAACAACTGTACCCCAACAAAGCATCGAACCAAACATATATAGTTTGCTTATCATCGTCAGGCACAGGAATACCCCATTCCACAGACGCTCTAGAAATGGAGAAATCTCTCAGACCATTTTTTATCCAAGTTTGTACCTAAATAAGTGCATATGTCAGAAGTGGAAGGAAATAACTTCTAAGGAAAGAACCATGCCTTAAATGCATTAAAGAAATTTAGGTTAAGTCTCAACTATATAATGCAGAGATAGGATATAAACTTTCATAAACAATAAATTCCATGAAAAAATGATAACACTAGTTTCCAACCAAAACAAAATAGAGGAAATGTTAGGTGCCCCTAGTGCATTTGTAGCCTCCTAGGGCGGTAACGTTTGCTACCTGCATATTCAGGACATATCTAAAAACCCATCAGGTCACACCTGAAAGATCATCTATACTCAACATGAATACCAGACAAAAAGCCAATGCCCTGGACTATTAACGCATAATTTTTTTTTAACATCCAATTGGTTATGATTGTACAATACGAATTCTAGTATAAGTGCATTTGTAGCTCCAAGGGCGGTAACGTTTGCTACCTGCATATTCAGGACATATCTAAGAGCTTAAAAACCCATCAGGTCACACCTGAAAGATCATCTATACTCAACATGAATGCCAGACAAAAGCCAATGCCCTGGACTATTAACGCATAATTTTTTTTTAACATCCAATTGGTTATGATCGTACAATAGGAATTTTGATATAACATTATATTATGATGTCCTTTCTGACTGCACTGCTGACTGTCCATAGGATCAATCTGGCAAGTATGCTCCATTTTGTCACTTAAGAAACCCAAACCATGAATCAAGAACAAGCAGATCACAATTGATCCACCGTCCTGAATGAGTAAACCAAAGGATCAATAAATATATTACCATTACAAGTTTACAGATCTTAAGCATGTGTTAGTCATTCTTTAAATAAAAAGTGAACCGGACAACAAAAACGACCTACAACCTCACAGAACCCTAGACTGAGAATAATTGCCAGCTCTCTATGCAACAATGCCAATAAATCATTTTGGAGATGAGCTGCAATACTACTCTCCAAAAGTGAGGAACGCAAAAATATTATCAGTATTTAAGATATAAGAAATGAAACTTTTTATCTTATAAAAATTGGAAGCCCATCCTACCTTGAAATAATTGCAGGCTCCTTAGAAACACGTGAGATACGGTAAAAGCTAGCCCGCAGGCTATGGTGTCTCTTACAATATTTTCTCTTGAACCTTTAATTTCAAATGATAGTTACAGTTTCTTGTGTTTATATTCTTTTGATGTAATTTGCTAATCCTTAATTTGATGCTGTATATTATTTTATATCCAAATTTTCTACGCGCCGTATAACTAATGAATAAAGATAAATGAGTATACAATCAAATTAGAGATGGCAATTGGCAAAGTCAGACCCAGCCTGCCAACCAGCCCTGCATTTGGGCAGGTGTAGGCTCCTCCCAATCCCTAAGAAATAAAGACAAATGAGTAGACATGAAATTAGAGATGGCAAAATCAGACCCAGCCTGCCAACCAGCCCTGCATTTGGGCAGGTGTAGGCTCATGTTTTCAGCCCACCTAGCCCTAGCACATTAGAGTGCGGATTTTTCAGAATGTCAATGAACGGGTTGGGTTCAGGTTCCTTCATCCCATCAGAGGTACTAGTCAATTATATATATAAGGATAATATGAATTATTACATATTAATTTGTATGTAACTATACATTCAATAATTGATCTAGACACAAAATATAAGTGCTATCTGATTTGAATATCTATAATGTATCATAATGTGATTAATTTAAATGGATCTTTATTTATTAGTTTAAACGGCCTTTTACCGCTAAAAAAGAATTTAAACGGGTTAGTCAGGTGGGTTCAGGTTTAGGCCCCTTTAAATGGTTGGGAAACTTGGGTTTGGGATGGACTGAGACTCATTAATAGACACTCAACCCGATCCGACCAACCCATTGCCACCCCTAAATGAATTTAGCCATCAAAGGCTTGACTGAAAAATAGTTTGAAATACTGGCACACGATAGTTCCTGAAAGAACACAATGTGCAATGAGGCAATTTACTTTTTGTATAATAGTAGAGCTTCTCGAGTGTGCCTAAGTAATTAAATTATAATATAATTTTTCCTCCTTTTTCTTCAACATTTTATGACCAAAACATTTATTGGTTCTGAGTATACAAATTAGTCTTCAAGGCCCAATCGATTCCAGAAGCTAATGAGAAGCAGAAAATAATATGCATTATTTAGCTATGTTTTTGTACTAATATTCAATTATAACAATCATACGAAAGAAGCTAGAGACCAAAAGGAATCAAAAGGGGCAATTATTCTTTCACCCTCACCTCATTTAAACGAAAAGAAGGCCGCACAAAATCTGGATTGCATTTTAAAATGTCTTCCAATGGTTTTTGATACTTTGACAAGGCAAAGAAATAGTTGTCTTCCTTCCGCGGGATGCAAGGCTTAAGGTGCATTGGGCAACAATTATTCTCAAGCAATTCTTTCTCATCCTACAGAATTTACAACAGCCAAAGCCATCAAAATAAGCACAAACCATTCTTTACTCAATAATCCGAGAGAGAGAGAGAGAGAGAGAGAGAGAGAGAGAGAGAGAGAGAGAGAGAGAGAGAGAGAGAGAGAGAGAGAGAGAGAATAATTGTAACTTATAACATATTTTTCTGTGTATTATGTTCAATATATACTGGAACTCAAGGGTAAAAGAGCTCATACGTTCTTTTTTGTTTTATTATTTTAGAAATTCACCTTCGATAACTACTGGAACTGAAAAGATCACGTCATTGAGTGAATTCATGTCCACCCCAAAGGCCCTATGCTAAGGTTCCCTTTTTTCCTATAGCTCTATATTCTGCCCAATAATAAGGTTTGACTTTACCAAGCAATATAATATTTTTATAACAGAATCATCACAAGTAACTCAGTAAGCTATCGTTATGCAAAACCAAAGATTCAAAAGTTACCACTAAGCTTCAGGATGAAGTGATGCTGATAAGTACATGAAAACAAACAGAAAACACATGCAATAAACACATAAACCAACAGTTATGACTGTCAGAATCAAGGTTTAATGTACCGGGACCGGGTACTGACCAGTCCTGACCAGTACCGGTCTGGACCGATAGGTACCGGTCGAGACCGATTGGTAGCCAAACTGTCCAGATCGAAACTGGTCTGGACTGTCCAATCCACAAATTTAAAAAAAAAAAATTACCGGAACGGTTGTACCGATCCACTCCATAACCCCACGATACAAAGTATGTATTGTGGCTTGGGACCGGACCGTTGAGGTCCGTTGAGGTACGGACCGGACTGGTCCATAGAACCATGGTCAGAATTGAGACCAAGTCCATGAGCGCCCATGCAAGGGGCATCAGGCCCAACTATGGACTCACCTAATAGATTTAAGAGTAGAAAACACTAAACTAAAAGAATGACTGCGACTTGCATTCATCGCATCCTTTTACGTGACCCCCAAAATCTACAGCAATGAACCAAAAAAGAATGTCTTTTTTTTTTTTTCTTTTATCATGATCCTAGATGGTTTTCATTGCTATACTTCTGTGCCATGGATTGTCTGCATAGTCTGACAGGCATTTTAGATTTCATCACATGGTTTGTGTATCAATATAAAATATCATTCACACCCAAAATTTATATACCCATGTGTAAAGGACCACCTTATACTCCTCACAGTTGACACAATAAAGGCCTGCATAAGCAGCACGGTAAATGTCACCATTTGCAAGAACTCTAGAATAAAATTCCTTCACAATGGCTTCATGATTTGGATCTGTTGTTCGAATGAACTTGTCGTAAGCTATGTCCAGCTGCAATCAGTACGTAAAAGGAAACATAACCATTATTCTACTGCTTACTAAAGTAAGAGATTAAAACTAACAAAAGTGAAATTATGAATTGAGAGATAAAACTTAAATAGGAGGCAAAAAATACATCTTTCCAAAGCATCTTGTAAGCCAGTGAGACGCTGTCACAGTGATCACGTGGGCTTGAACCACTGGCAGTGGCAGCAGTAGCAATTTTCTCCCCATGCTCATCCGTGCCTGTAACGAATATAACTTCCTTACCCAACAGCCTCTGCCAAGAAACCAACAACAATTATCAACACTTCAATGTCAGAGTGTATATTTAATCAATAAATAGAAAGTAACAAGTAAGCAAAATAAAAAGTCCCCAATTTCATTTTGTCCAGATTTCCATGTATTCATTAAAAGAAAACAAGGAATTCTCATAAGCTAACAGATACTAGTACGTGTTAGCTTCATTTTTCAGTTTATCTAAACTCTGAAGTATGATCTAGCTGGAGAACTTATGAGAATAAATTCAAACAAAATAGAGGAACATTCATGAATATCTTAAAAGACAAAAGAGTACCCATTCAGTTTCAAACGAAACATTCCATATTCTCATCAATTGTAAAATCCTACCTGTATGATAATTCTTACAAGTTTAGACACAAATTCTCAAGAACAAACAGTTCACACTAATATAGTTCTATCCCAAATACACACATCACTAACTGCAAAAGAAACATTAATTAAAATAAACACTTCTACTTCAAAAATCTTTCCACTCCGGAACTTGCTTACAAACTTCAATTCAAATTGGCTAGAAAAAACACTTCACACCCTTCTAGTTCAAACTTTGGCCACAACCAAAAACAACTCAAATAAATTAAAATTGTTCACAAATTCATGCAGTACAAGTAGGGTTGTAAACCAGCCGAGCCGAGCTTTCCCCAGCTCAACTCTGGCTCGTAAATCTTAAGCAAGGCTCGGGCTCAGCTCAAGCTCGTTATAAAAGAAAGGGCTCAGGCTCGGCTCATAAAGGGCTCAACTAGCAAAAAAAGCTTAGCTTAGTACAAATGCATTAATATTATAATTGATGATTATTATTATATATGATATAATAGATTAACATGTATATTTAATATTAATATATGATATAAGATATAGGAATATGGATGTATAATCTCATATAAAACTGAGCCGAGCCTACCCAAGCTCGGCTCAAGCTCATTAAGATAATGAGCTATTTTAATATTAATATATGATAAAAGATATAGGAATATGGATGTATAATCTCATATAAAACCGAGCCGAGCCGACCCTACCCAAGCTCGGCTCAAGCTCATTAAGATAATGAGCTTTTTTCGGACTCAAGCTCGGCTCGCGAGCCTAATTATAGAGCTCAAACTCGGCTCGTTGACAACCCTAAGTACAAGTAGGGTTGTAAACAAGCCGAGCCGAGCTTTGCCCAACTCAGCTCAGGCTCGTAGATATCCAGCAAGGCTCGGGCTCTTTAAAAATTTTAGGCTCTGAGCCGAGCTTTGCCCAGCTCGGCTCAGGCTCATAAAAGCTCGACTCACAAAAAGCTTGGCTTATAAAAAGCTCGACTCGTAAAAAAACTTAGATTAGTACAAATACATTAATATTATAGTTGATAATTATTATTATATGTAATATAATATAATATGTGAACATGTGTGTTTAATATTAATACATAATATAAGATATAGGAATATAAACGTATAATCTCATATACAAACCGAGCCGAGCCTACCCAAGCTCGGCTCAAGCTCGTTAAGATAATGAGCTTTTTTTCGGGCTCAAGCTCGGCTCGTTGACAACCCTAAGTACAAGTAGCGTTGTAAACGAGTCGAGCCGAGCTTTGCCCAACTCAGCTCAGGCTAGTAAATATCTAGCAAGGCTTAGGCTCGGCTCAGGCTCTTTAAAAAATTTTAGGCTCCGAGACAAGCCGAGCTTTGCCCAGCTCGGCTCAGGCTCATAAAAGCTCGACTCACAAAAAGCTTGGCTTATAAAAAGCTTGACTCGTAAAAAAACTTAGATTAGTACAAATACATGGATAATTATTATTATATGTAATATAATATGTGAACATATGTGTTTAATATTAATACATAATAGAAGATATAGGAATATAAACGTATAATCTCATATACAAACCGAGCCAAGCCTACCCAAGCTCGGCTCAAGCTCGTTAAGATAATGAGCTTTTTTTCGGGCTCAAGTTCAGCTCGCGAGCCTAATTATAGATCTCAAGCTCGGCTCGTTGACAGCCCTAAGTACAAGAAACACCTATAAAAAATTCATGGCGAACTCCAAACTAAGTGTCCCAAGTACTGAAATTAAGAAATTAACCTAATATTCATTATTAAACAAAAATAGAAATACATTAAACTAAAACAAAAAGAGATAATTAGTTTAACGAGATTACAATCAAACACTTTTCAATCAATTTTTTTTTCTCCCAAGCATATTCAGGCGACGCAATTTAAACTGCTAGAGAAATTTAAGATAAAACAATTTATATTCCCAAAGAATATCTGAAAAATTCAAGTTAAATAACGTTAAATGGAGATAATTCAAAGCATCTGAAGTAAAAAAAGGGTACCTGAAATCGAGCAATCGAATCGGCGGAGATGGTAGTATACGCGCTTCCCATGTGTGGAGGGGCATTTACGTAATAGAGTGGTGTTGTGAGAACGAAATGCTCCGTGCTGATCATAGAATCTCCTCCTTCGCCGCTCTGAAGATGGCTTCTGCAACTGCAGAACATCGCTGATTTCGATAACGATAACGGGCTTCGACGAAAATGGAGACGGTTCTTGAAATGGTTGGTTCTGGAATTAATGGAAGATAACGGAGACAAGAACAAGAGTCCATTTTGGGAATAAAACAAGGCTCTTCCAGCCATTTCTTTGATGATTGGAGAGCCTAATTTCTGTGTGGCTGGCTCTCTGGGCGTTGCTGAGAGCAGAAGAGCTGAGGTATTGCAGCTTATCACTTAGCAGTTGGCATGGGCCTCGCATCCTCTACAGCTTAAGGGTTACAGCAATCCATACAGCACCGTTGGATTGCTGCCACGTGGGTTT
>JAUPMG010146741.1:0-11116 GCA_031762675.1 Pachysandra terminalis
TTAAAATATATATATATATATATATATATATATATATATATATATATATTATAAGTAAATCTGTTAAGATGTTATATATATTACGTAAAACAAAATGCAGCATTTTACTTTTTTGAATGACTAATTGGAATGCAACAACTTTTAGGGAAGATAAGGGATGAGAGTTGTCTTTCCGGTTATTTGTAAATCAAAGTAGCAAACATGAATAAGGAAAATGCAGTCAAGTCAAGCCAAAAAAAATACAACAATAGCAAATAAAGCAAGTAAGAAAGACAAAAGATCAAACACAAAGAAGGCAAACCACAACACCAAGATTTACGTGAAAAACTCTCAAATGAGAAGGGAAAAACCAAGGGATAACTCTGAGAAAATACTCCACTATCTCAAAACTAGAAATAGTACAATGATTTATTCTAAAGTTTTTGTCCAAAATTTGAGGTAATACAAGTAGATGGAAAGAAACAAAAGTTACCTCTCCAAGCTTCAACAAATCAACAAACAAACTACAACCACAAAGTCTTCCAATCTTGTTGGAGAAATCCAAAAGTATTGTGGTGGAAAGGTGAAAAGAATAAGCACAAAAACCTTCTTCTTGAGCACCAAATGTGAAACCCTAAGAGAACCCTAGATTTCTTCCTTTGTTCTTCTTTCTTCACCCAAATTGTGTTGTTCTATAAAAATCCTATTTTTTTTTCTTTTTCTTTTAAGTGTGAGGGCTCTAAGGCTCTCACAATAGCTCACGTGAGTGGGGTTGGGCCATGCTCATGGGCTTCGACCCCACCAAACGAATCTCCCTCTCCAGGGACATGAGGAGAGAACACCAACCTTGGCTCCTCACATGGAGTCCATGCCAATAAACTCTTTACAATACTCTTGCTCTCCTTAGGAACAACCTTCATCATCATGTTTGATGGATTATTGTCTGCGTGGATCTTCTCAAGTAGCATCAGTTGTTTCTCCAAAGCATCACGTCTCCAATGATACCAAACATCAACGTGCCTGGTGCGAGCATCGTATGAAGCATTCTTTCTCAAGTCAATAGCACTTCAACTATCACAGTAAATCACACATTTCTCTTGCTTCAAACCCAGTTCTTGAAGAAATATCTTCATCCATAACATCTATTTTCCTGCTTCAATGGTGACAATGTATTCGGCCTCAATCGTAGAAAGAGCAGCACACTTTTGTAATTTTGACTGCCAAGAAACAACTCCCCTGAAAAGTGAAAAAATAACCCAAAGTAAACATTTTACGATCAAGGTCACCTGCCATATTTGTACCTATAAAACCTTCCAAAACTGATTTTGCACCCCCAAAACACATGCATAACTAGGAAGTCCCTTTTAAATACCTGAGAATCCACTTTATTGTTTTCCAATGTTCCTCACTAACTGCATAAGCTATGTCTAGCCTTGTACAAACCATAGCATACATCAAACTTCCTACAACAGAGGAATAAGGTATAGCTGCCATCTTTTCCTTTTCTTTCTTAGTAGTGGGACACATCTTGTTACTTAGTTTGAAATGAGTAGCAAGTGATGTGCTAACTGATTTTGTACCCTTCATGTTGAATATTTCAAGCCCTCGTTCAACATAATTTTCTTGTGACATCCATAACTTAGCTTTTCTGTCACGTACAATCTTCATGGCCAAAATTTGTTGTGTAGACCCTAAGTCTTTCATGTCAAAGAACTTGAACATCTCCTCCTTTAACCTGCCAATCACGTTTGCATCTTGACCAACAATTAGCATGTCATCAACATAAAGTAAAATAATAATGAAGATACTATCAGAACATATTTTCTAACATACACACAATGATCTGCAACTGTTGTTTCATACTCATGACCCACCGTAAATGAGTCGAACTTATTAAACCATCACCTTGGGGCTTGCTTATGCTCATAAAGACTCTTCTTCAGCCTACAATCCAAGTGCTCATTTCCTTTCACTTCAAACCCTTCTGGTTGTGCCATCTCTTCCTTCAAGTCACCATGAAGAAAGACAATCTTAACACCTAATTCTTCAACCTCAAGGTCCAAGTTAGTTGGTAGACCCAAAACCACCCAAATGGATGGCATCTTCACATCTGGAGAAAAAATCTCATCAAATTCAACTCCCTTCTTTTGACCAAAGCCTTTCACCATTAATCAAGCCTTTTACTTCACTTGCTTCTCATTATCACCATTTTTCATCTTAAACACCCACTTATTTCTCAAAGCTTTTCTGTCCTTGGGAAACTCAATCAATTCATAAGTAACATTATTATGCAAGGAATTCATCTCTTTTTGCATAGCCTTTAATCACTTCTTCTTAACTTTATGAGATTGTGCCTCCTGTAAAATTTCTGACTCACCTTTATTAGTAAGTAAAATACATTCAGATATTCGATACTTCTTCGATGGTTGATTTTCTCTGCTAGATCTTCTAAGTTGAGGTTCAACCTCTTGTGGAGGCTTGCTCCCCCTACTCAACAACATCATGTGTTGGTACATCATCACCACCAACCACATCCTCTTCTTGCCCTTATTCCCTATCTACAACATGTGACAAGAAATAAGGAACTTGAGTAAGATGAATAACCTCATCACTAAATTGCTTAGGCTTCTCAGCGTTCTCAAAATCTAAAATACTCTTTAGTTTTTATGAAACATCACAACTCTACTTCTAATTATCTTCTTCTTTAGATCCCATAGCCTGTACCCAAACTCTTCATCTGCATATCCCACAAATATGCATAGCACAACTTTCTCATCCAACTTGGATTTTTCTTTTTTAGCTATGTGAACAAATGCTTTGCACTCAGACACCTTCAACTGAGAATAAGAAACATGTTGTTGAGTCCAAACTCTCTATGATATATCACCATCCAGAGGAAATGATGGAGACCTATTAATCAAGAAACAAGCCGCACAAACTGCTTTACCCCAAAAAGACTTGGGTAACTTGCTCATTGATAGCATACTTCAGACTCTCTCAATGATGGCGCAATTCATCCTCTCAGTTACACCATTATGTTGAGGTGTACGAGGAACTGTCTTCTCATGCCTTATGCCATGCTTGGTACAATAAGCTTCAAACTCATTTGAGGTGTACTCTCCCCCATTGTCTGTACGAAGGCACTAAAACAATTTTTTAGTCTCCCTTTCGACCTTAGCATGAAAATCTTAAAAAAAGTGAAACACTTGATCTTTAGATTTTAGTAAGTACACCCAAACTTTTCTTGAACCATCATTAATAAAAGTAAGAAAATAAGAGTTACAACCTAGAGACTTCACTTCTATGGATCACAAACATCAGAATACAACATGTCCAAAATTCCTCTCTATTTTCTTTTGACGACTCGTAGTAAAATGAACTATGTAATATTTGTCAAATAAACAATGATCACAAGGAGTTAAGGACGTACCTTTCAAGTTTGTAAGAAGTTACTTCTTTGTTAAAATTTACATACGTTTTTCACTCATGTGGGGGCATACTCCATGCCACAAATAATTCATAGTGGCGTTCACTTTATTGTAGAACACCATCACAGATGCTGATTTCCATCACAAGCGCATCATACGCTTTCTTGTAATCACGACAGGCATAAAAGAGAGACGCCTCCATAAAGCTACAGTCAAAACGAAGGTCGGCAGACAAGCGCCCTAGACGACTGAAGAGTGAATGAGAACAGCCAGGGGAAATCTGCATGGAAAACGTAGCTACCTCACGGATCAAATTCAAATAGTCAACCCACATGCATCTCTTGAAGCCAACTTGTTCAGGAGTGGAAACAACGTCGAAGAGAGAAGGGAAAGTCGTTAGTACAAGCTCCCGTGCTTCTACACAAGAAGAGGTATCTTCGCTGTAATCTACTGTCGGTCTTGAGGCTTTCATCGCCCTATTTTTATCCAGGTATATTTTTTAGGGTCTCCCTCACGAAAAGGTGCAAGAGGCACCATTTCTCCGTGGCGGTGAAGAAGGCCAAGGGTTATAAGTTCCCTCTAGGCCGAGTTTGAGGTGGCTAAGGAGTTGAAATCTTCGGAGGAGCATTTGCCTTGAAAGAACTTTAGAATGAATAATTCAAAGTAAAGAAAAACATTTTAAGCCATTGATAGAATTTTGATCAACCCTCCATCCTTCTTACGATTGTAAGTTTTGCTCGGCCTGCCCGACCCAACCCTAATAAGAGCCGGAACTCATTGATTGATTTGGGTTTGGGTTTGATCTGGGCTCATTTTTTAGTCCGTAGCTGAGTTCAAGCTGGGGTTGGGTTGAGCATTATATACCCTAAAATCCCAACCTGGACCGGTATATTTGAAGTATATAAGAAAATGTATCTATATATATAAGTATATTGAATATATGAGCCACTAATGAATTTTAATCCAATGGCCTATATATAATACTCTAAATACCCTAAAGCAATGAAATGTAGAAAACCCAAATCCTTTTGCAGATTTGGTCAACAACCACAAAAGTCACCTGCTCTCTTCATCTTTAGGCTACACTTTTTCAACTCCGAACTTCTAACAACGAACCAATCTTCAGCAATGAGCTAATCTCAACTTCTTTGACTCCAAGCTTCCGACAACAAACCAACTATTAAGAAAGAAAGAGGAAAAGAAAAAGATAAATAAGAAATCAAGAGCGCAAAGACACAAATTTACAGGGTTTGACAAATAGTGCCTATGTCTACGGATGCACACCCAGATCTATTATTCTCCAAAGCTCAGAATAATGTGTTACAGTGAAAAAGGAAACCCAAACTATAAAAGTATAAATAAATACCCTATAATTAGGACTAAACATAGTAGAAACTCCTATAACTTCCCTATATTCCCACACCCGATCAGGGAAAGGGAAACTCTTATTATTTCTCTATATCCGCAGACCCCATCAGGGAAAGGAAAACTCCTATTATTTTTCTATATCCCCACACCTCATTAGGGCAAGAAAAACTCCTATTATTTCCCTATATAACAACACCAACCTCATCTCTTCGTCTTCGGTTCTCTCTCTCTTTTTTCATTCGAACCTAAACAAGAAAATAATCAAAACGATTCTCTGTTTAAAACTTTCTTTCTTTTCAGTTTTCTTTCTCTACTTTTTTTTTTCTTCCAATGGAACCAAAAAAATAAATAAATCATTCTTTCCTATTCTTTTCTCTTTTTCATCTTGTTATTCTGTTAAGATTTTTTTATTTTCATTCTTTTCCTTTTTTGTGTTTTTGTTTTTTTTCATCTCTTTAATCTCTAAGAATTTTTTTATTTTCATTGATTTCTATTTTTTTTTTTTTTCATCATAACCACGTCTTGAATTCGTTCTATATTTCTTTTAATCAATTCTTCTTCTTTTGTTGTTTTTCATATAGACCAAATTCTTGAACTCAGTCCAGGTTGGGTTCGGGTCACATATGTTTGGGTTTAATTCGGTAGGAGCTGGGTTCAGGCCAAATGATTTTAGTTCGGACTGGGCTGAGTTTCGGGCAACATATGTTTGGATTTAATTCGGCCCTAGCCAACTGATCTTAATACGGACCAAACCCAAACTGGTTAGAACCCGCTCCTTCCCTATTACCTTTGTACACCCACCAATTAAGCATCAACTCATACAAATCATCTGCAAAAGGCACAGTCAACCAACATTAACCCAAGTAAGCTATGTATACCCTAATCAGGGGTTAGATTTGGGTTATTTTGTGTTCATTATAAATATGAGTGTGTGCACCCATCAAGACATTCAAAAGTCAGAGTAGTCGAGTATGCCAAGTATGTTGAACAAAAAAAATTAAGGCTGCGTTTGTTGATACTTAAAAAAGTGTTTATTTTACGGCTTACCAATTGATCAAAGAACTTCAAGCCTTAAGCAGGACCCTTGATTGCCAAACACCTAATCTTTACTCATGACTAGCAAGAAATCTAAATAAACATATAGAGAAGTCAGCTAAAAACGTGCTAATTGTTGGGATTTCGTAACTCAAAGATCAATTCCCCTAGACCATTATTGAAAATCAAAAACTATTACGTTTTATAGCAAATAAGATCAATCTTGTCTTCTTTTCCTTTTCATTGGAATCAAAGATCCGGATCCCCCTTTTCTCGTTAACATGTGCTCATGTACTTGAACCATAACATATATCAAAAATTATGTTTTTCTGGAAGATTAAACCCAAAAAATAAAAAAGAAATTTTGGAAGATCATCTGGAGCATATTAGTATGCATGCTATATATCCAACTATTTCTTATATCATCACTAAAAGACAAAATCATCTGGATATGTGGCGTGCATACATACACGTTCAAGCCGATTTTCTAGCATTTTCGCTCCAGACACCTTGCATGGAGCTTTCATGGTTTTTAAAACAGTCACTATAATAC
The DNA here is from genome assembly GCA_031762675.1 of Pachysandra terminalis. Classification (NCBI taxonomy): domain Eukaryota; kingdom Viridiplantae; phylum Streptophyta; class Magnoliopsida; order Buxales; family Buxaceae; genus Pachysandra; species Pachysandra terminalis. The sequence continues at coordinate 6,364 of JAUPMG010146741.1, forward strand.
TGTTATAAAAGATAATAGCATAAATATAATATTATGAATATAATAACCACTATTATGTTATTTTAATAAAAATGGCTATTTTAATTAATTAAAAATTAAAAATTATGGGAAAACAGCAGTCATTATTTCCATTACTATGGTTAATAAAAGTCTAATCCGCTTACCATTATTAATACTGTTTTAATGATGAAAGTTATTTATAGTTTTTCTGCAGTAGATTATATAGTCATTAAGCTAAGTAAAAGGTTAGTTTCATTAATTCAAAAGTAGCTCAAGCTAACTTGTAGTTGACCATTCTAGTGGTACTGCACCAATGGGAAGGTTGTAGAAAAAGAAAATTAGGGTTTCTAAATCTAACAAAGATCTCTCTCGTCCACAGAGATACCTTTTCTCACATTAAGTTCCCTTAACTGGAAAGCTGTACAACCAACCAACTTCATGGCATGTTTTTTATATGCTTGCCAACAATAATTGAATTCCGATCACGAGATCCGAATTCCATTATTTATTATGCATTTATTCGCAGATTGAATTTTCAAATCCGTGGATTTGAATTTTCAAATCCACGGAGTAGTGCGTTTCTACGCTCAAAGCACGCATTCGTGTTCTAACCGTCAGAACATCACCTAATGATGACGGATTATGTGACATAGGTCCCACTAGAGCCAAACTAATCTCAAGTTACGCTTGGGGTTGTTTAAGAAAGTACTTCCTATTCCATCTCTACTTTAGGAAAAAAAAATATAATTAAAGAAGGATAATAATAAAAAAAAATTAAAAAAAAAGCACTTATATGAAGCTAGAGGTTGCTTTTGGCACTGCTTGTGCTTTTGGGTAAGTACTTTGGATTAAGTGACTCAAGAAGAGCACTTATTTAGGCTTTAATAGGTTGATAAATAATAATAATAATAATAATAATAATAATAATAATATATAGTGTTTGGATATGTGATTATGTACTTTGTCAAGTTTTGAGGATAAAAATCGTTTATTTTAAAGTTTTACTAATGTTATTTGAGGGTATTATGAAAAACAACTCCATGCACAAGTGATAAATGATGTGAACGTGTTCTCAACAACTTCTCCCTATTTAGTGTTACCAAATTAACGTATTTTTAGGTTTATATAGAGGTGGCAATTGGGCAGGTTCGGTCGGGTTGCTAGGAGTGTTAACGGCTTAGCACTCAATCTAAACCTGCCCGTTTAATAAACGAGTTGAAATAATCAAACGTGCACCCAATCCGCCTTAATTCGTTTGACCCATCTTGACATGTTTAATTTTTCTAAATTTTGTATTATTTATTTTTAATACGTCATCTAATGTCTTGTATAACAAAATCAATTACAAGTTACAATGATATTGTAATTTAATACTCTTTTTTTCCTATAATCTTATTTAATCTCATGTAAACAACAATAATGCAATATAACTTACAATATTCTATTTTATTTCTATACTGCTTCAACTTCTAGCAACTCAGCTCTATCATGTGAGAGAGATAGGAAAGGAAGAAGGAAAATGGAAAAGAAAACACCCTATCCCTTTAATGTATGTATGTGTGCATATATGTGTGTGTATATAATTAGTATACATTTTTAAGGTATACTAAAATAGTAAAATATATAGTATAATAACCCAAAGGGTCAGGTGGGTTAACCCAAACCCAACCCATTTATTTGCGGATTGAAAACACTCAACCCAAACCGGATCTAGGGATTGAAAACTTAAACCCAAACCTACTAAAACTCGGGCATGTTGACAGGTCTGGTTGGAAATTGCCAGGTTTATAGAAATGCTTCAATAAGTTATAAGTAAAAGTAAGTACTTAATTAAGCAGTTCTAAGGACATTTTTGGTGTAGGTTCCTACAAATGGAAGAGCTTCAATGAGAAGGGCTTTGTTCAAAAGAGCTTTGAATCAAAGTCATTGGTTAAAAAATTGCATTTAGTGAGAAAAAATATATAAAAGGATGCTTATGTACATAATTTTAGGTTTGATGGATATTTTTGTCTTTTTAAAGAATGTGTAATAGAAATGAGGATAATTTTGTTATTTTAAAAGTTTTACTTAAATTTAGAATATGGCTAATTGCTTCCGGCAAACCCAATTTTTAAAAACAGCCCCACTCCAGCTTCACCAAAATGAGCTTCCTGAAGAAGAACCTTTATCTAAAACAGCTTTTAAAAGTGTCACCAAACACCTAACCATTAAGTAAGAAGCCCTTTTAGGTTTAGGAAGGGCTTCTTTGCCCTTAGAAAGCTACGCCAATAGGGCCTAAATGGCTCAAGCTTGCTTTTAGCACTATTTAATTAGGTAACTTATTTTTACGTTCACTAATTAACGCACTTTTTAAGCCATAATGTATTTGGAAACATTAATTGGATAAGTTCTTAAGCATAAACAGTAGAGGGAGATTGCCCATAAGAAAAAGTTGATTGAGAAATGACCTTAAAAAGAAACAAACAACCACGAGCACAGAAACAAACCAAACCAACTGGTCAGACCATTCTATCGACTGCTTGTATTGCTCACAGCCTACCATTGAATTGGATGGTTGTACCACCGAAAAATGAACCAAAAAACTTTTCCAATTCAACAGCCAATGAACTCTGTTATAGGCTGCCCCTCCTGTAGAGCATGCAAATTCTAATCCGGCCACCAACCTGCCTTGGTCTGCCTGGATCTAAGCGATTCGGATTAGCAACTCAAACCCATCTGGAACCGGGTAGAATCCATCAATCTGTATGGGTTTCTACTAACCCATTATGATATGCCAAGTGTGCCAAGTGTATTAGGGTAATATGGACATTCAATAAGGAAATTTGTGTCAAGTAGGTCAGAATCTCCGGTTCACCGGAAAAAAACAAGGACTGCTTTCGTAGATAATTCAATTCCCGACGAGACATTGTCTCAGTTCCCGACGTGAATTATTGGATAAACCCATACCGTTCGCCCATCATTTGTGCTCTTTATTACAGAAAGGGAACTCACTCTTTTTCTCCGCATGATCCGACCACGAGAAGATACAATACTTTTAAACACTTTTTAGAAAATGATGAATGTTCAATGAATGTATATGAATTCAACAACTATTCCACCCCTATTTAATGTCTTTTTCTTTTTTAATCCTCTTCAAAAGCCTATTAGTTTTTCAAAATTTACACAAATGCCACTATTATCTCTAATCTTATTTCCCATTCCTTTTAAGATTAACTAAAAAACAAAGTGATTGCATTCAGACTTGAACCGGTATTTCCATACTAGAAGCCCAAGATTTTTGTTGTCACACTAAATAATGATGTTTTTGTTAATTTATCTTATTTTTGTTCACACTAAATGATGATGTTTTTTGTTAATTAAGATAAATTAATTCTCTTAATTGATAATCATGGGACAATGTTGATATACATGTCGTCGATCAGTTGAAATGATTAGAATATCGATAAGTAGAGGTTAGTTAAAAGAACATGACATGATTAAATAACATGAGGTTACATTGTTACTTTTCTTTGTGTAGAGTAGTTAAACCCTTGATCAACTACCAAACAATTTTTGTAGATTTCTCAATCTGGCTAAAGGATTTAAACGGATCGGATCACGTCATTCAATCACTACAAAAAAAAGTCTCTTTAACGGCGGAATTTAGCGGCAGTCATAAAAAGATCGCCGTTAAATGTATTTACCTCAGCAGTTTTTATTAGACCACCGAGAAGTCCTAACTCGCGCGGTTTAATTCCCAGGGAATTGACCTTTTAACGGCAATCCTAGCAGGACCGCCGAGAAATCCTTGGTTTGCCCGTTGAAATTCTTGCGGAAATTAACCTTTTAACGACGGTCCTCAGAGGACCGTCGTGGAAGACCCCTTTTACCGGCGGTCGACCGCTGGGAAATCCCCCATTAGCGTAGGAGAATTCCCGCGAGCGAGAGGTTTGAAATTAAGCTTTTCCCGGCGGTCTTGCCAGGACCGTTGAGAAAAGGGGTATTTCACGACAGTCTTCTGAGGACCACCGGGAAATCCCCAGATTCGAGCGCAGGAGGTTTGAAAGTAAGCTTTCCCCAGCAGTCCTGCTAGGACCACCGTGAAAGACCCATTTTCTCGGTGGTCCTCGCAGAACCGCCGGGAAATCCCCAATTCAAGTAAGCAAATTCCCGCGAGCGGAAGGTATGAAATTAACCTTTTCCTGGCGGTCCTGCCAGGACCACCTCCTCACGAGACCACCAGGAAATCCCCTTTCTTTAAATATACCCAGACCCGCCTAAGCCATTCACTTCTCGAAGGTAATTCTCTTATCTCTCCCTCTCCTCTGTCTTTCTCTCTACCCTCTCATCTCTACTCCCATATATATCGTCTCTCCTTCTCTCTACTCTCTTTCTATCTCCCTCTCCTCTCTCTCTTTCTCTCTCTCTCTCTCTCTCTCTCTCTCTCTCTCTCTCTCTCTCTCTCCACTCTTTCTCCTCTCTCCTTATCCTCTTTCCTTTCTCTCATGCTCCCTCACTTCCTTTCTCTCCTGAGAAAAACCCAGTTGGACCGCCGAGAAAAACCCAGTGTTTTGTAGTAAATGTATATGAATTCGCATCTACAACAAAAGATCTCTACTGAATCAATGGTGTCCTACGTTGGTATGCGTGATTACTAGACCCACACACAGTAGTATTCACACTCAATTCACCAGATCTCAAGTATGGAATCCAAAAGCAACCAGATCTCAAAGGAAGAAGAAGAAATTAAGAGAGAGAGAGAGAGAGAGAGAGA
>JAUPMG010146752.1:0-11116 GCA_031762675.1 Pachysandra terminalis
CGAACGAGAACATTCTCTGGCTTCAAGTCCCTGTAGACAACTCCTAGCATGTGGAGATACTCAAGGGCCAATAGCACTTCTGCAGCATAAAACCTGCTTACAGGAGAAAATGCAAGGATTATTATATGCACTTGGTTTAATATTTTAAATAAACAAAGATACCAACCCTGGAATAATTAGAAAGAAAATTGTAGAAATGACTGGAATAAAATTCTTGCGGCACAAGATCAACCCTGAAATATGCTTTGAAAGAGAAAATCATTTCAGTGATATATTAAGACCTAATGATGACATACATGAATTTAATGTTAATTTATGAGCAGTGACACGTATAGCATGCATCAAAGACAATGAGCCGTTAACTTGATTGCAAAGAACAGCACTTTATGATAGTTAAACGACATTTGTCAATCTTAAAATTTTCCAACCACATTAGGATTTGGCAGTGAATTTATCCAATGGTTATTGGGAGCTCAAAATAATATTGTAATGACATGGAGTGATCCCAATCAGTTTGAAAGTTGTATATCCATGGAAGAGGAAACATGATTGCTGTTTATTTTATTTTAAATTTCCTAGATGTTTCGATATCAGTTTGATTGCTTAACTGTCACATCAGCAAAAGAGAATTTACTTACCAAACAGACAAAAGCAATCAAGAAAAACAGGAGAACAGAGCATTCTACAGACAAAACACATGCAGATGCCCTTAAATCGACATGGTATCAAGCTTCACTTCTCAAACACCAGTAGAATCCAATTTTATCCTGTGGATACAATATGCCAGCAATCATGACTGGGGATCTAAACAACAGAATAAGTACCATTCTTAAGCTTCCCTGAGAAATAATAACAACAGGATGCAAACCATAGAAAGGACAATCAACCCGAAGTGATTATAAGCGTTTCAAGAAAATAACGTGGTAGCCCTGTAGCCAATTACCTCATAATGAATCTTGTACCCTAAAACACATTTTACACACCAAACTCGTCAACTTGGACTAATTGATATGCCACATCTAGCATTGGAAATTATCCAACAACCTATTTTATAATTTTTTTTTTTTTTTTGGTGAATGGACATAGTCCAAACTTAGATGGTTAAGAGAATTCTATTATCATCTAGGTTTCAATATAATCATCTAGTGTTTTTTTTTTTGGGGGGTGTGTGTGTGTGTGTGGAGGGGATGGTTAGAGAATTTTATTTAATATAATCATCTAGTTTTCAATATTTAATATTTTTTTTTATGAATAATGAAGATATCATATATATCAGGATAGAAAAGAATGTAGAATTGTCTACCAAGATGGTAGACTAAATAAAGGTGAAAAAACATGATTGCTATCCAAAGCAGAAGCTCCTACATGCAAGCTATCAATCTCGCACCATCCCATCCAGCATCTCCTCCCATGGAATCCCTGTAAATATTCTCTCCCAAACCCCTCCTCAGGCTAAAGCATTCGCATATGCATTGGCTGATCTTAACACATGATTGAAAAAATATCAGACCATGCGTCATCATATGAGCCATCCGCACTAAATGTAGTAGGCTTCAAGAACACTCACTACAATCCACCATCCATGCTATCACTGTCGCTAAATCCCCCTCCAATTCTGTGATCTATAAAGTCCTAGCTTCCCCAAGTCCTGTGAGTAGAGTATAGATCTCTGCTCGAACTGCATCTCCCTCCCCTAAAGGGCCAAAGAAGGCATGCAAAATCTGTCCCTCATGTTCCTTGAATACACCACATATGCCTGAAGGACCTAGATTACACAATGAGCATCCATCAAAATTGAGCTTAACAACCCCTTGTGTTTAGGAGGTATCTAGCTCATCACCCTCCTATCGATCGCCATCTGGAAGTGTGCTAACAGCGGTCAATCTTTCACCACCTCACCAATCGAAATACCCCTAAAATCTGAGTATGTGGACACCCACATAGTGTAACAACCAGAAAATTTAAAACCATAAATTAGGATTAAAAAGGGTAACTTAATAAAACCTAACTAACATTAACACATATAAGTAACTAAGGCTTAATCTATATAGTTAAAGTATAATATAAAAGGCTAAACCAATAAGCTATGTAAACGGTTATAACTAACCAGCCTAACTAATAAACTATAATCTGAAAAACTAATGTGAAACTAATATGCCAAACAGAACCTATAACTATTTCGAAACCCATAAACATTATAACCTAATTTTGGCTTAAGTCACACATTTTAACTAATTAATAAGTATTTATAAATAAGGAAACAATAGAGTTAGAAAACCATTAGTTGACTTGGTCAAATCACCAGAATTGCTGACTAGGCCTAAACCAGATAAATATCTATAAATAATGAAATTAATTATAAAAATAATAATAAGGTTAAATAATAACCCTAAGTTTAATTAAATCAAATAAGAATTATAAACCTTCATCTAGAAGCTTACTAATTAGAATCCTAGAAAGACTAGAAAACCAGAACTCCCTAAAGTATTATAACTCATAAGGATAACCCATTATCCATAGACCCTTATAAATATAAACCTTAATTAAAGATCTAAAACACTAAATGGATGATCAAATTCGTGGAGAAGCCTTAGCATGAGAGGAAGAAACCCAGAAAATACCAAGAAGAAGAAGAATTAACCCTAAGAGAATTCTATAGCAAATCATTGTGAGTTTTCTTTAATTATCTTGCGTATTTACTTTTATTTCAGTGTTGTGACCATGGGAAATTATGTTTAGATGTTAATAACCCCTTTCCCATGATCTTATTAACAAAACCAAGCAATTAGTAATCAACCCAAATCTCTGTACAAATTCATGCATAAACTAAGAGTCAAACCCAGAAAATTGAACATATGGAACCAAAAAACCCTTTTGAGATTATTAAAAACTCAATCCAATGTCTTAGATCATAATTTCAAAGCACCCTTGAGTCATAAGACCCTTATGGAAGAAATCCCAATCAAAATCTGCCCATAATGCACTTTGGCGACTACCCACGGCACGCCGAGTGCCACAGTATGTGATTTTAGTCACTGGATTTCACACCAAATCCTAACTCGATGCGCCGAGTACGTGCCGAGCCCCAAAGTCTGTGAAACTGTTCATTGGTTTTCACGCCGAACCCCATCTCGATGCGCCGATTACGCCTCAAGCGTCACAGTATGAGATTTTAGCCTCTGTTTTCACGCCGAGCCCATCTCGATGCGCCGAGCCTCTATTTTGACCAAACCCAGAATACCCTTCATACCATACCTCCCAGCGACCCTTGAACACTCCGAGACATGCGCCAAACATGCGCTGAGAGCCATAATGACCTGATTTTTAACCCTAAACTTTTGGACACTGAAATTAGACTTAATCTAATTGTTTTATTGAGTTATTAGACCTTAGAAATAAAACTAATAACCCAAGACCATTCTAACCAAGTTCTAACCAAGTCTAAACTGATTTTAACTAACTAGTGCCATGGATTAGGAAGAGATATTTTGACAGACTTAAGAGACTAGACTCCTGACCATTCCAGCAATGCCATACTCTCTAGTTATACATATCTAGGTACAAAAATTGAATAAATAACTCAATGAATATGTTTTACCATTATTTATATGATTATGTGTAAATTGGTGCATATATGAGTGGAATGCCTTATTGTTTGTGATTATACATATTTATCATTATTGCTATCATAATTATTGTATGTACATGGATATTCTTGCCAAAGATGTGGACTTATACATTATTAAATTAGAATCATGAGAATGTGCTCATGTGTTTGTTGATATGAATATATGCCTATGAGACATTGTTTGTGCTAATTAAATGATCTAAAAATATGAGTTGCAATTTGGACTACACAGCTGTGATAGCAAGGTCTAAGACCTTATGCCTTTGATGGGATTAGATTACACTTGAGACTTGACTATTTTACCCATTTTGTCCTATGATTGGACTATGTTATATTATTATGTGTTGAAGGACTATACATCCCAATAAACCAATTTGTTGTTTGCTCCCAAGGTGAGGGCTATATCCTTGTATGGTGATCCCAACAGACTTGTGGAAAGATGATTAGGTGAGGGAATGTTCATGTTATGATGCCCAATATCTGAAGCCTATACCCTTCTACTAGTTGTTAATCTGTAAGATTCCTTGAGGAATTTACAATTGGAATTCTTTGGAGTATTACCCATTGTCACAAACAAGTGGGGGAATTGTACCCTCTAGGTCGAAACCTCCTAAAACTATGATGCGCACATGGAATCTCTTAACTTGAGAATGGCCCTGTATGGGGGGATGGTTCGAGAAGACATCTTGCTCAAGGAATGATCGATCATGTGGAAACTTAACAGCACTTGCATTGCATATTGTTTGTTGACATCATTGTGAGTATCGTGTGTATGATACACTTGATCTAATTTTACATATAGAATTAGGATTATTGATATGGACCATTATTTAATATACCAAAGTGAGATTATGAGTGAAACACTTGTTATTTGATTTCTGTTATAATTATCATTATTTATCATATAATTTCAGATTATATTTATTTTATCTATCTTACTGTTTGTATTTCATAACATTGGGATTTGAGTAAATACATTGCTTTGAAGGACTACTCATTTGGGCTTTCCAGCTTATGTATGTTTATTTATATTTTTCAGGAAATCAAACAGCATAAGGAGAGCTTGGGATGGGACTAGAATTGAAGAAACTGTAGATAGGATTTTGTATTAAATTTTAATTATAAATTCATTAATCAGTTGTAATAAAGACCAGATTATATATTTTACTCAAGTTATATCTAAAACTATTTTTGTTTACTTCCGCTTATGTTTTGATTAGTCTTTCCACTCCCATTGTTTTATTGGGGTGAGAGTTACATACTTAACTATTGGGAATATCGATGGTCTCAATGGTTTAGAATGTGACACATAGCCACCAATCCAATCGCAGATTCAATGATCTATTGAAGCCTCCTCCTCTCCTCCTAAAAGATCATCCAACTCCTCTTTCCCCAAATGGACCAGAGGATGGCATAAAAGGCTGCTCTAAAAGGGTACTTTGTACAACTTTGTCTATTTATACTTTCTTTTTGAGATATCATCAACTGTATTGTCCAGACCAAAAAGTATTGATAGTACAAAATGATAACTGAGATGGGCTAGGTCTAAAACATTGATTTTCTTTTTGATGAAACTTGTATTAGAAAAGGATGGGAAAGAACGTGCAAGATAAGGTTACCCCACAAGAAAGGGCAACATTAGAAAAAAATATATATCTAAAAATAGAATAGCGAAGCTTGCTTTCATATACATATGTAGCTGACTTTTAGGAGACATCTGCATTTGGTTCCCCAACAATAAAAGAACCATTACTCTGCACATGACAAAAGCTTCGATCTGCAGGTCAAAAGCTGATAGCGTCAGACTAAAGAATACACAAGTCCAAAGCCTTTCCTTTCCGGCCAAAGCTCCTTTAATTTCATTATCCCACTCCTGCAAAAGTGCTGATGTCCTCATGTCCCTAATTAACATCTCCATCTAGCAAAAGCAACTCATGCAATCTTTGTTTATCACCTATCACCTCTTTGAAATTCAAAAAGCCTTAGATCGTGCAAGATTCATGCTTATGACCCTTATAGACAAGTCAAGCTAGATCCCAAGTGATTCATTAAGTTCCTTCAATGAAAAAAACTGAAGAGAAAGTATAAAGATGTGAGGAAATGAATATATCTATTTAGCTCCCTTTTGCAAGTGATTATAACTGTTTGAGGTGCCTCCTAAATCAATGGACCTCCTCCCTATGGAGCAAAAAGTCATGAACAATAGAATACAAGTATCTAAGTTTCACTAGTCCAACGATCTATTAACATCTTTTCCCAATTCCTCCATATTTCTCACCAGCATTCTCCAAAAGCTCCAGTAGGAGTATGCTTTTAGAGGTTTAAAACTCCAACCTATAAATGAAATGTACATCATGTAAGGAAGATCAAAGAACTCTCTAAGATTCATAAAAGGAGATAATGAAAAATGGCCACCTTAATTAATAATAAATATTTATAGGACTTTTGAGGTCACTCCAAAATGAGAAGCTCTCCATCTATACCCAAGGTAGCATACAATGGTCTGTTAGGATCTGACCATGTGTAAATAACTCAATGGTCCAAGAACCTTCTATTCTTCTAAATTCCTACATACTTCTAACCAGGGTTTTCAATGTCGCCGACATGTCGACGATTTTGAATGTATCGAAACGAAATTCTTGGGAAGTCGCAGATTTCCCATTTCCCTGCAACATGAGGGAAAAGTTATATTTTTTTTTAAAAAAACCTATAAAATGATGAAAACATAAATAAATGTTTATTTTTTCCCCCGATGTCGCGACATGTCACAGGTCTTACCAGTCTGCGACATCGACATTACAAACCTTGCTTCTAACCGGCTCCCTTTGTACCCGCCCTAGAAAGATTCTTTTGGAATCATACTGCACCCTTCTAGCCAACGTTAGGGACTCAATTGTACAACAATCCCAGGGTCCAAAAACTTTACATACTAACATAGTGCAAAAATCCTTTAAGCGACAATGCCTACGCAATCCATCACAGCGTGATTGTTGTAAGTACAGACTTCCTACCTCTCACCAATCAGCAAAATACAAAGCTTAGAAGAGCGATGCAAGAAATGTTGTTTCCAAGTACACAGAATTTAGTTCACAACTTTGGCAACTCACAAAAGCGAGTTCCCACTTTGAAACAAAATTTTAAATATCAGTTTCAGAATGGGTTTTGGACACTGCCAAAACCAATATTATCAGACAAAACCATGAGAAATGTGAACTTAAAATGTAATAGGAAATTCATTTAACATTTAAGTCTTGTATTAGTCTCTGCTAAAACCAATACTTGTACACATTGGTTACTTCCGAAACTTAAATCCATGATTTAAGGTGCAAACGACTTGGAAGATTAGTCCAGAAAATGACACTAAATGCCCAAACATGAGATGACACCATAGACTACTGAAGAGAAACAGAGTTTATTGATAATTCTAAGGTGACTACAAAGAAACCCCATGGGGCTTTAAATAGAAGAGTACATAAGATAAACATAGTAACTTAGTCTCTAATCTAGAAACAACTTAAAAACTTACTAAATCTTATAAATCAAATCCCTTCTTGCATCTTATGACATTGTTGTTGCCTTTTTTTCTTTTTTCTTGAATCACTCCTTGAGTTGATACAATCCATACTCCCATATATTTTCTTTATTATTCCCCCTCTAACTTATGGGGATTTGAAAATTCCGCATAAGTTTGATTTTGATAATCGTATCAAGCTTGTCAATTGCCAAATCGCCATTTTCTTGTAATTGCCGCTGTTGAAGTGTGTGAAGAGAAACTAATATAGGCCTCAATGGGCCAGACCTCGACGAATCATTAGAATGGATAACCTCAATGGGTAAGGGCATCGATGGACCGAATAGCCTCTTGGGCAATGAAATTGACCTCTTTGGGTCAATGGCTCCATGAACTTGCCTATGGTCTTACCACAAAGGTCACGGACCTTTAAAAGAGCCTCTTTGGGCCTAAAATTGGATCGTCATGATCTTGCATTTAGTCTCGCCAAAAGGGATCATGAGTCCTAAAAGAGGCCTCTATAGGCCAAACAAGTGGGTTTTTTTTACCACCATAATACCTTTTTTCTCTTTCTTTCTTTTTCCTCTTGATCCAAGACACGGTGTATTCTTGGATCGAACTAAGCCGGCACATCACCACAGAAGTCGGGCTCTGTCGACATTGAAAACCATCCATATTATCAAGAGAAGGGATAAAAAGAAATAAATCAGAACTGGACAAACAGATCTGACAAGGACAATATAGCATCAGAAGGGAATACAAGAGATCCAGATTCAAACCCTTCAAGGGCTTAATGGTTTCAATGGAAGCGGATTCAAACTGTTCAAGGGCTTAATGATTTCAGTTGAAGACTTCCACAATAGATCTAACAAAGAAGAAAATAAACAGAAAAAAAAATAATAAAGAAAAACTAATATAAAGAAGGGGGGTTATACCCGATGGAAAGTAGTTTCCGGCGGACGGGAATGGTGCCGTCTGCCGGAAAGGGTGATGAAGTAGTAGGACGGTCACGGGCCGATCGTCTGCTTTGATAACATGAAGAGAAACAGAGTTTATTGATAATTCTAAGGTGATTACAAAGAAACCCCATGGGGCTTTAAATAGAAGAGTACGTAAGATAAACATAGTAACTTAGTCTCTAATCTAGAAACAATTTAAAAACTTACTAAATCTTATAAATCAAATCCCTTGTCATGCCGTCATGCCTTCATCTTCTCCTTAAATTTCTCAATCAAATCTCTTGCATCTCTTGACATTGTTATTGCCTTTTTCTTTTTCTTGAATCACTCCTTATGTTGATACAATCCATACTCCCATATATTTTCTCTAGTAACTACAATATCAAGGATTCAAATACGAAGCACTGCCAAAACCAAATACATATACACATTGGTTACTGCCGAAACTTAAATCCATGATTTAAGGTGCGAAAGAGTTAGAAGATTAGTCCAGAAAATGACACTAAATGCCCAAACATGAGTTGACACCACCGACTACAACACCAAGGATCCAAGTACGAAGCATCAGTTAGCCCATTTTCTTATAGAACTACTTTAGATTGTGTACAATTTGATCAGGTCAACCCAATCATCACAAACAAAGTCATGCAGAAAAACCTATATAAAACATGAAAAGTCAGATTATTTGTATAGATTGAGATTTTGCATGCCAATTCCACCAAAGCCCTTCTTGAAATGCACACCGTGCAAATAAGACACCTTCATCGTGATGCTCTTCCAAGGAGCCAATTCTTACCATTGGTTGGATCCAGCAAAGTAGTAAAAAAGTTAAATGAGTTCATTATTTACTCATTTATTGTCCTCTACAAATATTTCAGTTACAACTCACTAATTAGGTGGCACCTTTGTGTCTCTATTGGTTGACCAACGACCTGTTGACCCACTTGATGCTACCGAGCTCTAAGTCGGTGTGTTTGGTCCAACCCAGCCACCAAGGACACCCATGTCCTTGGCTACAACACCTTAAGGACTGCTGAAATCCCCGCAAAGTGGGATCTCACCCAAGACGGAGATCTCATCTCTGTCAAATACATGTAAGTCTCAATTAAATGTATAAATAAATAACTAATGAATCTGGTATGGGTGCCAGTGAATAACTCATGCGCAATGTTGGACACTCAGATTCAAGTGCCGAAGTCTTAAAATCTTTCTGCATAAAATGCTGAATGCAGATTTGCTGAAATCGGCAAATGGTAGATACCCAAATCTGAACATTTGACGATTGTTGGGATCCCCTCCAAAAAAAAGGACCAAACAACACAAAATGAACCCCTGGGGAAAAACCTGAGAGACTGCTCAGTGGTGCCCAAAAGCCCATTGTGGCACTTGGGCTTAACACCCATGCAAAAATCCCATCAGGAGATTTTGCTAGGATTGAAGCCCCGCCCTAGCTTACTTGGTCTTGCCAACTTTTTGGTTCAGCAATTTTGCCATTATGGATATGTTGATCCCGGATCCATCTACGATGTTACCAAATGATCCGAGGGCATCAAGTATCACAGAAAATGCTTGTCAAGGTGCCCAACGAAGCCAACTTTTGTTGGATACCAAAATATGGAATTTTCTCATGTTAGCAGAAAATGCCAATTGCATTACAATACGTGATGACATGGCGCAAGTTAGTTGCCACTCATTACATGTGCCTACTTGCCAAAATTGACCATCAACAGCTTGTAGGAAATTTCCATAACCTTCAGTAGAATTCATGCAATTAACTGCTCACAGAAAAATCAAACTTGGTATTTGCATTTTGTCTGTTATTCTTATGTTCATTTAAATTGATCATAGTATAATTCAAAAGGATATTTACTCAATAATTTGCATAACCAAAGGTATGCAATACACAAAGCCAAAAAATGGATGGTACTGACCAATGATGCCAACGCTCCAGATATCCCTTGCTACTACTATAAAATTTATGCATTTTTATATGCATGTATTTATAAACTCTTTAGGATTAATGCCCATAGATGAAATCCCCTTAATTCTACCTGCACTTTATTTCATTTCCTAAATAACGCCAAAGTTGGATGATAAGAGAGAATAACTAAGAGAATGAAGAACACAGACAGTCTGACATTCTTGGAATTGAATTGCGAATAGGCTACTCCCAAAAATATGATGAGATGCAAAGCCTAAAGAAAAAAGGAAGAAGAAAGGCCTCAACCACAATGTCCTCTTCTAAATCAGGAACCAATCTTACACCTCATATTGATGGCAATGGATTGCAGCATGTGAAAGGTGATTTGATGCTAACCACAAAATGAGACCTAAAAGAAGGAAGGATCCTAACTAGTTGCCATTGTTAACTTGCCATTCTAACTCTAGAACAACCTATAAGGACCCGTAAGTGTCAGCATGTGATTCTTTCGTTATGTGTGATCTAGGGATGTATCAATACATTAGATAAATTTAAGTCATATACCTCTTCCCATACGTAATAATTAAGCAATTCTATCAAATGCTCAATGAGATACAACCATGAGTAGTTGTAGCAATAATCTAATGAAGGGATGATCTAGCACACTAATCACAGAAAAGTAAAACATAGAAAATCCAGACATATTAAATATTCATGAAGTAGAAGTTTCTAATTCTCAACAATGATCAACAAACGAATCCTTCTTCAAAATCTTTTTAATGTAGAAGAAAATAATATGAAGTGGTAGAAACCTGGTAGATTGAAAATTTTGACATAGCAAGAAAGATTTATAATGTAATATTTTTCTCGCAATAACAGAAAAGGAAGTGACAGCAATGCCCTCAGTTAAGCATGGAAAGAAGAGCTCTCTAAGGAGAGAAAAAGTAAATGAATGCTCAAGACAGTATAAAGAATTGTTTTAATCAAAATCTATACCGTGCCGCATACTCAGAGAAGTGCTTCCCAGGTTGTCGTTGCCTCAGAGTGTGCAAATCACCTCCTGGACAAAACTCCATGACCAAACATGAGAACCTGTC